>JAKOGI010001374.1:240000-250019 GCA_029747015.1 Carnegiea gigantea
GGCCTTATGCCCGAGCTATGAGCTGGCTGTAGCTGAGGAGGCTGTTGAGCACTTCGAACTCCCAGAGCTACCCCAGGTGATCTTTTATGTGATGCTTCTAAATGAAGCCAAGAGGCTGGGGGTCTTGCATGTGCGAGCACTCTGAACACTGGAGTCGGCCCTCATCGAGCTCTGATGGAATACCTTTGAGTCGTGGGTGTAGCTGTACGGTGATCGAATTTTCGAAGCCCAGTTCTGGACAAAGGCTAAACCAGAGGAAAGCTCAGGGGCCGGGCAACAGGAAGGGGACTCGGAGGCGGAGCAGGGGGGCAAGAGCTCAGCCACTGAGGGAGCAGCCTCCACTTCTGATGATGACAAGCAGGGGTGAGGCCATCAAGCCCCTGAACGAGCGGCCTATCCCCCCACTAGCTTCTTCTTCTTCTTTTTTTTTTAAAGGTATCGCCTACATTGTCAGTAATAAAATGGCTGTGCTTTCATGCCTTCCTGAATGGTCATTATTTTATTTGTGTTTGCCCTAATTTATGCTGACTAGATGGTCACGTGGCTGAAATAAATTGGCCATTAGGCTCTTAGGAGTATCTTCCGGTTCCCCAACTCTCCCTATGCCCCTTCTATAAATACAACTTCATACTCCTAGAAATGATGCTCAGGCATCCATCCTTCAGGAAGGAGTGATATAACGGGAGAGGAAAGGAGATAAAGAATGCTCGGTATGCCCCTTTCCCTTTTCATTATGGCGTTTCCTCCCCTTTACGACACCAGGGAGATGGCCGACTATGTGAGGGAATCCTTCATCTGGCGCTGGAGAAGAGCCACGCATCTGCCTCATCCCCTTCTTGAAGATTACCACGTTCTGTGCCTATGCTTCTCATTGCCCAAGGTTGAGAGAGCGACGGTCGACTTTGAACTCCCTGAGATGGTGCAGGTGACATTCTGCGCCATTTTGTTGAACGAGGCGGTAGAGTTGGCTGTGGTGCGCGGTTTTATGGCCGATGGCCTGCAGTCGTCCATTGTGGGTCTGAGGTGGTCGTGTTTTGAGGCCTAGATGAGCCGTACCGATCACGAACTGAGAGAAACGCAACTTCAGTAATGGACCGTCGCAGTAGAGGTCCTTGGTCCTTCGGACGATCAGGAAGAAAACTCGGGATCAAATGGCTCCTCGCCCCCTCTAGTGACGAGGAGTAGCCTTAGGTTTCTCTTGAATTCTCTCTTGTATCGCACCCCTTTCTTTCCTTAGACCACCCCCGTAGGGGCTTTCGATAATAAAATGGTGTTTCTTTGTCATGAAGAACTATTTTCTTCCCACCTTGCAGTGCGTTTTGTGCTGAATGATTGGCTCTAGGTCCACAAAAATGTTTGCATCTTACTTTAGGTCTGAACTTCAGGTTATAGGAGCCACGTGGCGAGGTCGGAGTGGCTAGCTACTCCCTCAGGGGTTGCAATCCCTTAGACATCAGTCTTCTCTCTTTATAAAAGAAGGTGAAATCCCAATAGAATTTCATAACTTTCCCTTGCGAACGAAAAGTGAGAGAAGGAGGGGGGCTAGAGAGAGAAAATGGAGATGAACCTTTTTCCCAATTTTGCTAGCACAGAGCAGGCGGCCAAGTACATTCGTTACAACTTCTGATGGGCACTGAGGGATCCTTCGGCTCCTGGCCCTAGGTCGCTTCCATCGAACTACCACGGCCTCTGTCCTCGTTTCGACCTCGGGGTGGTGATGCGGTATGCTCACGATTCCAACACCCCGGAAATGGTTGTTGTGATTCCTCCCGCAAGCGTACAGTTTTCGTTGTATTAATTACGGATGTCGTCCTCAGGATGCTTATCAAATTTGGTTACTAAAAATTCTAATCTAATTTAAAGCTAGATGCTAATTAACTAACTCAAAGGTTGAGTAATTCTACAAATTAATGGACTAAATAAACCAAATTAAATTTTGTAATTGTAAACCATAAACTTTGCAAGATGAGAAGAACCAAACTATAATGAGTTTGAGCTCACCAACATCTAATCGAAATTGCTTCATGAACTTAAGAACTGGAAGCAGGGGACACGACACAGAAGCAAACGAAGCAGAGCAAAGCAATAGAACTTCAATCCCAACCCAAACATTTGAATTAACAGCACCATAAACTAAATCTCGAAAGTTTAATTTGAAATCAACAAACTCAGGCTCAATAGCATGAAATTGATGAAACTAAAACCTAGAATTTGGGATTGAAATAACAATGATGATTGAAAACTAAAACCTCAATTTGAAAGCCAAGTCTACCCTACTCTACGTTCTTCTTTGCTGCTGCTGCTCTCTTCGAACCCCTTGCTCTGTTCTTCGAATCCTCATTTAAAAGCTCCTAGAAACGTTGACTCCCAGAACCTGATTCGTTGCCCCAAAATAATTGCCCCTTGAATGCTTGAAAACTGCCTTCTCAGTGAGTAATGATCTGATGAATGAGGGAGAGAGAGGAAGTAATGCATAGGAGGAAGGCGAAAGGGCTCTGCCCGTGCTCTATTTGTGGCCCTACTGGTGGATTTGTTCAGTATGGAACTGAAGAAGAAGAACAACCATAGAGGAAAAGAAAGAAAGAAGTTGGTCACGTGCCAAACATGCTTTCACTTAAGTGGGAAGACAGGCTGGACCGGGAAGGAGAAGAGGAAGCATATGGGCTGGCCCACTCGAAAGAAAAAGAAGCAAAAGAAAAGAGAGAGGAAGAGAACAGGGGGGGTAACTGGGCCACTGAGCCTTGGTTTGCTTGCTGGGGAAGATGCTGGGCCAAGCCTATCGTTGACAAGCTGAAAGGGAGAAAGGAGGTGAAGCCAGGCCTTATGCTTGGGCTCGTGACTGGGCCTATTTTCCTTCGTTTTTTTCCCCCTCTTTGCTCTTGTGTGATCCAATAACACTTTCTTCCAACCTTTATATCCAATTTATTCAAATCTCAATAATATCTACAAAAACAATGAAAACATATTAAAAAATCTAATTAAGTAATTTATTATGCGCAAATACTAGGTAATAAAAAGATATAAAATATCATGATTCAGGGTTGAACAAATACCGCCACACTTAAGTTTTGCTCGTCCTCGAGTAAAATAAAACTAAAAATCCTAACTCACTTTCATAGGAATCACGATTGCACTTAGCATGTGCAACAAGCCCTTTAAACCCCTAGGTTACCCTAGTGGACGAGTAAGGTCTCGTGAGGGTTTGCAGAAGATGTCCCCATAAAATCTACAAAAGAAAACATAAACAGAAACTCGAAAATCTTTTTGCATGTACAAAACTGGAGAAAGATATATACACATTCTAATCAACTAAATCACACATGTGGCAAAGATATTGGCCCGCATATAAACAAAATGTACTTATCAAGGCTCTCTACCCCATGAATGTCACCAAAGCACTAACATTTCACCTCACTAGACATCAAGACTTGGAATCCATCCCCGTGCTTGTGTGCATGTGTATCATCATCCTAGGGCTTAGGCTCACCAGAATCAAACTCAATCCCACTTGACTGACACAAATTACATGATTGATTTATTAAAATAGGAAGCAAGCTTTCCCAATAGCAGTATTATTTCAAAGGGTAATACCCAGTAGCGCATGTCTCAAAGGGTAACTTGTCATTCCAATTTTATTTTATTTCTCTTTTCTTTTCTTCTTCCTTTTTTCATTTTTTTTGTTTTCCTTTTTTTTTCATTTTCATTTTCATTTTTTTTAAGCAAGCAAATAAAAAACTAAAGTAATTGTGTCAAAAATAAGTGGCAGAGCTGATCGTGAAAAACTAAGACCTTAAGACAATGAGGATGATATAAATAGGGATTGGATTACACAGCGATAATGAACAATTGGGGTTAAAATCAGGGCTAATAATGACACACTGAGGATAGAGACGTATCATACACATCACGCATATATACAAGCTAATAATCAAAGCACATGGGGATTTAAGTTGAATAGAAAAGTACAAAGGTTCCCCAAAAACAAAACAAAAATCTTTTTTTTTTTTGGGGAATTTGAAAAAATTTTCAATTTTTTTTTGGTAAGTTTTTCAATTTTTCAATTTTTTTTTTCAAAGTTTCCCACACCCCTAACCCCACACCTAAATCTCACAATGTCCTCATTGAGAGTAGAAATAACCATAAAAACCCAAAATGAAACCTAAAAAGAAACAACTAAAAAGAAGACTCAAAAATAAAAAGGACATGACTCAAAATCAAACGTGCAACATATATATACAAAAGAAAAACAAAAACCACCAATAAAAAAAGAAAAAGAAAAAGGAAAGAAGAAAAAGAGAAAAGGAGAGAAGGGATGAAAAGAAACCTGGTCGGATGCTGAGTACACCCGAGCTATCTCTACACCATCACCGATCAGGACTTGGTTCGTGGAGTATCAAACACTCCACATCTTCTTCATTTGGAAGCTCCATAAATTGCTCCAGTCACTGGCCATTCACTTTGAATTTAGCGCCACTCTCTGGATCCTGAATTTCGATTGCACCGTAAGGGAAAACACGTGAGACAATATAGGGAGCCACCCATTGGGACCTCAATTTCCCTAGAAACAAATGAAGCTTAGAATCATATAAGCATACTTTCATTCTCGGGGCAAACTCTTTCCTAAGAATATGTTTATCATGGAACAACTTAGCCCTCTCTTTGTAAGATTGAGCACTCTCATATGCTTCAGCTCTTATCTCCTAAAGCTCACTTAATTGCAGTATGTGCTCCTCACCAGCCTCACTTGAGTCATAATTGAGCATTTTAATGGCCCACCAAGGTCTATGCTCAATCTGAACAAGGAGATGACAAGGCTTACCATAAACAACCCTATAGGGTGACATACCCAGGGGAGTTTTAAAAGCCGTTCTATAAGCCCAAAGAGCATTGACAAGCTTGTCAACCTAATCTTTCCTATTTCAGCTCACTGTCTTTTCTAGAATCTATTTAATCTGCCAATTGGACACTTTAACTTGGCCATTGGTTTGGGGATGATAGGGTGTAGCAAGCCTATGGATTATGGAATACCTTTTTAGTAAGGCATCAAAAGACCGATTATTGAAATGGGTCCTCTGATCACTAATGATAGCTCGGGGCATGCCAAATCTAGCAAAGATGTTGTCGCCAAGGAACTTCATGACAACCTTAGCATCATTAGTTCTAGAAGGAATGGCCTCAACTTATTTAGAGACATAATCCACAGCTAACATAATATACTCATTCCCAAAAGATGATGGAAATGGTCCCATAAAGTCTATTCCCCACACATCAAAAATCTCCACCACAATGATGGGACTCAATGGCATCATATCCCGGCTGCTTATTCTACCCAACTGCTGGCACCTAAGGCAACTCTTACAGTATTCAAAAGCATCCCTAAATAAAGTGGGCCAGTAGAATCCACATTGAAGAACTTTGGCTGCAGTCTTCCTTCCACTAAAATGCCCTCCACATGCCTGATCATGACAAAAAGAAAGGATACTCCTCACTTCATTGTCAGGAATACACCTCCTAAAGACTTGGTCAGCACAGTACTTAAACAAATAAGGATCATCCCAAACAAAGAATTTTACGAGGTAGAAGAACCTATCCCTATCATTCTTGGTCCAACCCTCACAAATCCTACTAGCAATTAGGTAGTTTACAATGTCAGCATACCAAAGATTAGGGTGGATGACATTTAATTGCTCATTAGGAAAGCATTTAGAAATACTAGACTCACTCTCTCCATCACAGAGAATCCTACACAAATGGTCAGCTACAAGGTTCTCATAACCTTTCTTATCCCTAATCTCATAGTCAAACTCTTGCAAAAGCAAGATCCATCTCACCAGTCTAGGTTTAGCATCCTTCTTAGAAAGAAGATGCTTAGGAGCAGAGTGATAAGTATAGACAATCATGTGAGAACCAATCAATAAGGTCTAAACTTTTCAAAACCAAAGATCATAGCCAAAAATTCTTTCGCAGTAACAGTGTAGTTCAGTTGGAGATCATTCAGAGTGTGACTAGCATAATAGATGACATGGGGCTTCTCATCAACACGCTGTCCTAAAACAACCCCAACAGTATAATCAGATGCATCACACATCAATTTAAATGGTTCTCCCCAGATGGGAGGATGAAGAATGGGAGCAGAGGTCAAGGCTACCTTAAGCTTAGTGAAGGCCACGAGACAATCATCAGAGAAGTGAAATGGCACCTCCTTAGCTGACAAGTTGGTCAAGGGCTTCGCTATCTTACTAAAGTCTCTAATGAATCGATGATAGAAGTCAGCATGTCTAAGAAAAGACCTTACCTCTTTCACACAGGTGGGAAGGTGAAGATTGACAATCAAATCAGTCTTAGCCTTGTCTACTTCAATCCCATCTTTAGAATTGATGTGGCCTAAGACTATTCCCTTTTTAACCATAAAATGATACTTTTCCCAGTTCAAAGTCAAATTTTTCTCGCTAAACCTTTCCAACACTTTTCTTAGATTAGATAAGTATTCATCAAAGGAAGACCCAAACACAGAAAAGTCATCCATAAAAATTTCCATCCACTGTTCAACTAAATCTGAGAAAATGAAAATCATACAACGTTGAAAGGTAGCAGGAGCATTGCACAGTCCAAACGGCATTCACCTAAAAGCATATGTCCCAAATAGGCAGGTAAAAGTAGTCTTCTCCTAATCCTTGGGAGTAATAGAGATCTGGGTATAGCCAGAATATCCATCTAAAAAGCAGTAGAAGGAATGTCCAGCCAACCTCTCTAACATTTGATCCAAGAAAGGAAGGAAAAAATGGTCTTTTCTAGTGGCAGCATTCAATTTGCTATAATCGATACACACACATCACCCAGCTTGGACACGAGTAGGGACTAACTCGTTCTTGTCATTCCTAATCACGGTAATACCAGTCTTCTTAGGAACAACTTGAATAGGGCTAACCCACTCACTATCAGAAATTGGGTAAATGATTCCATGGTCCAGCCACTTCAACACCTCCTTCCTAACTACTTCCTGAAGAGTTGGGTTCAAACGCCTTTGGTGGTCTCGGAAGGGATTAACATTGTCTTCTAAATGAATTCTATGTTGCACAATGGAAGGACTAATACCCTTAATGTCCCGTAAGGTCCAACCTATGGCTTTCTTGTTCTCTCTAAGTAAGGCAGTGAGTTTGTCTTCTTAGTCTCGGTCTAGGTCAGAAGCAACAATGACAGGTAAAGATTCATCGGGTCCTATGAATGCATACTTAAGATAGTCAGGAAGAGGATTCAATTCGAGAGTAGGAGGGGAAACAGACTCAAGCATAGATTCAGAAACAACAGTGAGCAACCAATCAACAATAGAGTACAAGTCATCAAACTCGAGCACATCATATTCAGGCTCATCATTCACAAGAAAAGACTCGTACTCAGTAGAAAACATTTCATCAAAAGCATCATCTAATACAGTATCTTCCACCCAGTTAAGAGTAGAAAACTCCATATCATCAAAACCAGAGGGCTGCCTTTGCATGTTAAAGATGTTCAATTTAATAGTTATATTGCCAAAAGATAGTCTCATCATCCCATTTCTCCAATTAATGAGGGCATTGGTAGTGGCCAAGAAAGGACGCCCTAGAATCACAGGGACTTGACTAGCCAAATTTGACACCTTCTCTGTCTCAATTACAACAAAGTTCACTGGGTAAATAAATTCACCCCCTCTAATTAGCACATCCGCAATAATACCCCTAGGCAACCTGGTCGGTCTATCAGCCAATTGAATGACCATCTTGGTAGGTTTCAGCTCACCTAACCCTAACCTCTCATACTCAGTGAAGGGTATCAAGTTGACACTAGCCCCTAAATCGAGCAGAGCTCTATGAACAAGTTGGTCCCCTATAACTATAGAAATAGTAGGGCACTCAGGGTTCTTATACTTCACTGGGATCTGGTGAGAAAGGATAGAACTAACGCCAGAAGCTAAGAAAGCCTTTCTAGGGACACTAGTGGCTCTCTTGGTTGTACACAGATCCTTTAAAAATCTAGCGTATGGAGGCATCTGCTGAATAGCATCGAGTAAGGGGATGTTAATTTTGACTTGATAGAAGACCTCTCTCATCTTCTCAACATGAGTTTAGTCTTTCTTCTTAATCCTATGGGGAAAAGGAGGTAAAGTCATTTGGATTTTCTCAGTAAAAGAATCTTTGGGAGGCTTAACTGAATCAGAGGAAGCTTTCTCCTTGGGCTTCTCTTTCTGAGAAGGTGACTCAAGAGAGGGAGGAGTATCAGAATCATTGAGGATACCATTAGTAGCATCCTCTGGCTTACTGGATGAACCAGTTTTTGGAGAAGAAGAATAGGAAGAAGAAGAAGAAGAATTCTGAAAAATCGGTGAGGATACATGCAGGGTTTATTGGGATTCCTCACTTGATTGTCAATCTCTCGACCGTATCGAAGAGATATGACTGCATTTACTTTCCTCACAGACTCACTAGGGTTAGCACTAGAAGATGAATAGGTATGACCCTTATGGTTCACCTCAGGTTGACTTGAAAAAGTACCTGGCTCCCTGGAAGATGATGCTAATTGGAAAAACTGTTCAGTCATCATTCTCATCATTTTCTCCATATTAGCACTTATCATTCTCCCCACATTACTGTTAATTCTCCTCTCCATTTTATCAATATTAGTGTAACCAGGAGGAGGTTGAGCTTGAGCTATAGGGGGTAGAGGTCTAGGTGCATTGGGTACACCTAGAAAAGTCGATCTTTGAAAAGAATTGGGAGGATGGAAAATAGGTTGGGAGTTAAGAATTGCAGCATTCGGTCCATTACTCCAAGAAAAGTTGGGGTGATTTCTCCACCCTGGATTATAATAAGGGGAAAATGGGTCGTTCTTTGGTCTCTAGAAGGCCATACTTGCTTGCTCTTGTCCAGTTGCTAACTAATGAGCAAAATAAAAACAAGCACTTAAGGAATGATCTAAGGCCTGATAGTGGGAACATGACACAGTAGAAGTCTGAGATATCTGGGGCATTTGGGGAGACAACCCCTTTAACATGTTTTCTAGAACAGCAATTTTAGACTCCAAGTGACTTACATCCGAGACAAAATACAACCCGCCCCTTTTAATCCTAGAACTTAGACTGTCATCACGAGCAGTTTCCCATTGCATGGTTTTCTCAGCTAAGTCCTCTAAAAATTCCCAAGAAGCCATGGCGCTCTTAGAAAGAAAGTCACCCTGACATATGGACTCTACCATGGCTCTAATTTGTTGGTCCAGTCCTTCATAAATAATCTGGCACAAACATGCTTGGTCTAAACCACGATGGGGACACTGGGCCAACAAAATTTTGAGCCTATCAAAATATTTTCAAAATGATTCCCTATCGAGTTGTACAAATTGATTAATCTCATTCCTCAACTTAACAGTCTTGGCATTAGGAAAATATTTTCTTAAGAACAATCATACAAAATCATTCCAAGAAGCAACAGAATTAGCAGCCAAGCCGTACATCCAATGTTTAGCAGAATTTTTCAAAGCAAAAGGAATCAATTTCATACGCACAACATCAATGGGGATATTAGGAAAATGCATCATAGAACATACTTCTTCGAATTCCCTCAAAAATAAATAAGCATGCTCTAAGCCAGTAAATTTAGGGAGCATCTAAGTATAATGAGGTCTTAATTCGAAAGTTATATTCGGTCCAAGGTTAGGTATAGTAAAACAAGATGGCAAAGCAGTCCTAGGATGATAGAAGATATCACTCAAAGATCTTGTTTATGCCATTTCTTCAATTTTAAGCTTGGGTTTAGATTCGGGTGTTAATTCAATCTCGGGGTCAGGCTCACTCCTAAAAAGTGGATTATTTTCAGGATTTCTAACCCAACCAGTCATATAAATCCCACACCCTCACCAAAGGTTCTATTTTTGGTCTTTTCTTTTTCTGTTTTTTTAATTTTTTCTTTTTGATTTTTCTTTTTTTTAAAGCCACAAAACAAAACAAAATGGGTGAATCAAAACTAGAAATAATTTACAAACAGAAAACA
>JAKOGI010001375.1:0-85000 GCA_029747015.1 Carnegiea gigantea
ATATATATATATACTTTTGCTATTTTGCTTTTCAGGTGCTTAAAGTTTTATAATTTGAAGCGCGATTATAGTCAACCTATTGTTGTGTTATAGGTTCAATGGTAACATTTAAAGTTTTAATTTAGATTAGCAGTGGATTTGTTTTCGTAATTTTTCTCTCAACATCTACTACGTCCAAAAATTAAGATTTAGGCTCACACGGCCCTACATTACAGTTGGGTTCAACAACCCTCGACACAAAATAACATGATTAAATATGTTAGTGTTGGTAGGAGGCCACCAAGGCCTATTCAAAGCATCTATAATTACTTACTTGTGTGACACTACATTCCAGCTACATTAAGTCAACGCTAGCAAGTTAGAAAAGACAAATCGTCACATCCAAGCATCGACCTCAAAAGTCATACTATGCCACATACCTTAGTCTTGTTGAGAATCCGAAAGGAAAAAATTATACGAGGGTGAACAAACAAAACTCAGTACGGCTCCTCACCTCTCAAACCAAAATAAATTCTGCACACAACATATAATAATATTAATAATAGTTATTATTATTATTATTATTACTACTACTACTACATCATTAGTGGTTGTGATATTATCAATATAAACATGGATAAATAAAGTTTTCTGAATAACTGCCGACCTTTCTTTCTCGTCCAAAGATAAACCGCCATCAAAATCCTAAAGAGCAGTATGATGCTCAATGATTTAGGCTCCGTTTGGTCCTTAGAAAATTTGGTGGAAAGAAAAGTTAAAGGAAAACAAATGTGAAAAAAAAAAAAGTAGGGAGAAAATGAGTTTTTTTTTTCCCCTTTATTTGGATTGAGGAAAAAATACAAGAATTTGAATGAGAAATCTGAATGTTGATAAACTACTTAAATCATGTTAACGCCATCTAAGCAATGCGAGATTAGATGAGATTGAGAATTTTTCTCAAACTTTCCTCACAATTTTATAAGAAAAATTTTATCATTTGTTTCTAACAATTTTTTCACCTAGCTTTCCTCCATATTTTTTTTCTTTGTGATTTTCTTTAAACCAAACATAAGAAAAAAAGTAACTTTCTCAAATTTTTTTCTTTCTACCAAATTTTTCAAGGTCCAAACGGAGTATTAAGGAAAAAAAGAAACATGCACATTGTCACAGATTTAGGCTTTTTCCACAGTCCAATTGTTTTTCTGTTTTTTTAATTTTTAAAGTTAGAGACTCACTAAGTACACACTGCACACCAAAAATTGATTCCTATGCAAGGGGCGTGGCATAGAAAAGCGACTTTGGTCATGAAGATTACCTGGCTGGGAGGACTACCATCTAAGAGATTGAAAACTTATACCCTCATTAGGGTTAAAACACTACCATATATATGTTTTTAGGTGGAAATCTGCACTAAGCAAAAATTTGCATCCTTTTAGCCAAAAATTGTTGACGATCCCATCTGAATTATTTTCTATTGTCTATATCTTTAGGTACTAATTTACTCAAACTCGACATAAAATTTAAGTAAAACATATTTTCAATGTAAATATGCATATAACCTTGGATAATAATCTACTATCATTACAAATGATGTCATGGGTAGAATCTAATAATTTTCATTCACCAAATTTTAGCAACTCAACTTAATGAAATTTGAAAGCCCATAAAAGCATACTTTTAACTAAAGCCCATTTTCGATAAACAACACTTAATAAATTATCATAGAGTCATAACAAGTATTACATAAGGTACTACTTATTTAAGTAAACTCAATGGACTTGCTTACTTCTATATTTTCTTTTTACAAAACCATGTGACGCCATTAATATCTTTTTATTATTCATCCTTTTTATGGCAAGCTCTGGAATTTTCTACCCGAGTTCTCAAGCACATTGCAGAACTATCTCACCAACATATACGCAAATAATTTATCGTTACATAACGGCATGCCTCCAACATGGTCCTCTTTATCTCTGTACACGCAATAGTGGCGATGCCATAAACCGGCCGCAACAAGGGCCAACCCAAGACACGGGCCTAGTGTCACAGATCGCTTTTCTAGAAAAGACCTAGTATCACAGATCGCTTTTCTGGAAAAGACCTAGTGTCACAGATTGCTTTTCTGGAAAATTTTACAACGTTCTGAGATCCTCCTTTGACCTCTTCTAGAATATGCTAAAATGTTCTATAGTGTTTTAGAATCTTCTAGGACACTCTAGAGTTTCTTCTAAAACCTTCTAAAGGGTCTAGGACCTGGTAGAGTATTATATGACCTTCTAAGTTATACTAGATTATTCTAGAATGTTCCATACTATTCCATACTTGTGTAGAATCCTGAATATTTGTATAGAATATTATTGATGTGTAATAATAATCGTAGGGTTGAATAGAACTCCAACGTCTATTCAGGAGGTGGATGTTTATATAAATCTCCAAGAGGGCTCATTTGTACATCAAGCCATTGAAAACATTCCAAGTGAGCATGGAGGTTTGAGTCCTCTTCAGGGCATAATATTGAGAATGCTCATTGGATTGATACGAAGCATTCTCCCAAACTCTCTTTCTCTCTCTCTCTCTCTCTCTCTCTCTCTCTAAGTTCTCTTGAGCGTGTGTATGTGTATGCTTATTTAGCTTCTCAAGTCTAATTTAAGTATCCATCAAGGCTTATTAGCAAACAAGGAAGTGTTTCGAGTGAGTTTGCTAGCATCGTACGGGCTTGAGTTAGAGCGAAATTATCAACCTGTGGCACTAGGCACGAGCAATTGTTGTTTCCCGCTAGACCATGTGGACATTAGCATAGGATGCACCGGGCCTTCCCAAGCCCCTTTTCTGCGAGATTTGAGTCTTAACTCTTCTTTTTCAATACATACATATATAATTTAAGCATGTAAATCATTTTTTTGCCTCCTTTAGAATTGCGGCCAAACTGCGTGTTTTTCACCAAATTTCTCATTCACTAATACTACAAACTCATGCAAAAATAAATTGAGTGTGTCATGGTAGCATATATCTCATCAACGTTGCACATTTGTTTGACATTTTACAACTGTAATCTAAAAATTCACATTTTAAGTGAGACGATGCGTGTAGTTCATCCTTCTACCTCATCAGATCCAACATCTCAAATATTCACTAATACTATAACTTGTGCTATATAACCTTGAAAAACGACATTAAAGCATAGATCTCAATAACATGCATATGTTTTAGAAAAACGTGACAAAACATAATTTAAAAATTTCATATTTAAACTAAACTAAGCATATATGTAAGCTTTCTAGCTTATCAGAAGCCAATAGCATTGTAATAGCCTGACCTTAAATCATGTTTATTTATTTAATTAAGTTATATTATTAATTTTTCACATTTATTTATCTCATTTAATCATTCCAGTTGGGAGAATTCATTTTGGGCTCCACTTTGCAATTCGAGTTTCATTTACCATAACAATTTCGGGTGAATCGATATTAGGACCTGGTAAATATGATTAGGTGATTAATTATTTTTTATAATGTCACAAAAATTTAATTTTTAACCATGTAAAAATTTGGGCTCAAATTCATTAGGTTTGGCTCAATTCATTTGGGACCGATTTGCGGTCCGATTCATTTTGGGTTCAATTTTGGCCCGAAAATTTTGGTGTACTTAAATTAAGTTAATCACCATCATTTATACTAAATTATAATTAGCAAAAAGCTACTTTTGGTGCTTAAATATCAACCAAACTATTGAGATAAGTCAAAAAGAAAAAAAAATATGCTAGTCTAGCCACACATTCTGTCTCCTTCCTCTTCTCTTTTCTTCCCCCCGCCTCATGTTACTACTTGTTGAGTTCGTGAGTATACAACCACAAGAGGGGGGTGAATTGTGGTGTCTGATTTTCGTGTTATAAATAACAAACACCCTCACAGAGGTTGTTCTCAAATGACAAACACCCTGATAGCTTGTTTGCACGGGGTGTTCTCAAATATTGCAGATGCGAAAATCACCAAGATAAATGCGGAAAATAAAGCACACACAATTTTTACGTGGAAAACACCTCTAGCCCAACTGAGGTGTGAAAAACCACGACCTACCTCGTGTAGGATTTAACCACTTTCACTAACGGGCTTCACACGTTACAAATGTAACACACCTTGTTACAACTTGCAACCACGTAACCTTCTTCCAAAGACAGGTTACACCACGTCCAACATTCGCAAGATTAGACACGTCCAAGTCCACACGACTAGGACACACTCACTCACTTTTCTGATTCAAGATCAGGGTTACAAACACCTTACAGGGGTTGCTTCTCACTAAGCAGATGTAAGGTACAATGAAGATCCTATTATGCCAAAGGTTTGAAAACTCAAATCAAACACAGCTTGTCACGGTTTTGCTTTTCAGAATGAAGCTCAAGAATTTTAATGTGAAAACCGAGTTTCCTGATTTTTTTCAGATTTTTCAGAAAGCTCTGTTGCTTCTCTTTTTCAGTCTGAGTTTTTTCTATCTGCTTCTTGGCTTCTCTACGGGAGAGAAAAGTTGCGGTTTTTAAACACAAGGTCCAACGGTCAAAAACCAAAGACTCAGCTGAGTATGGAAAATGATTTGCAAACAAAATATATTCTCCAACGGCTAATGATGAATTTATCCCAAAATATAAGGAATTTTGTTATCTTAAAAGATAACCCTTATCTTCCCATAACCGTGAGGAGGTTTAAAGAGATTTTCAGCTTTTACCAAATCCGAAAATATAGTCATAGGAATCTTTTGATTTGTTCGCAAATCTCCATAACCTATTTTCGCAAATCTCCATAATATTTTCAAGAACTATCCTCTCCAGAAAAATAGCAATTTTGAAATTCAAAGAAAGTATTCTAGAGATCTTGGCCAACCAAAATGAATTTTTCAAAAATAATCGGGTATGGCCACTGCAGTTCAGAAACACCCTACGCACCCTGTTCGCAGGGTTGTTCGCAACTAGTGTTCTGAAACACTTAGCGCAAGTACCGATTCAAGAAGTGTTTAAAAATGACGTTTTCAATATTGGCATATTAACAAGAGTCTAATTAAATAAAACCTATATACCCAAGACTTCTTGTTTTGAACTAGTTATCTTGTCCGAGATTTGTAGAGCTGCTGTGAACACCAAGACCACCTTGTTTGCTGGGGTTGTTCTTTGCATTGCTAGAGTTCCGGAACACGCTTTACAATCAACTGTCGAGATGGTGTTCTTGACTTAATATGGAATCACCAAGTAAAACCTGTCTAGAAGACTTGTTCTCACATGTAGCAAACCAGTTAATGCAATAAAGATCACAAACACCAGTTAGGCCTATTTGGAGATCGTGTTCGGAGCAACATTACTTGGACAAATTTTTACACTTGGATTTGTTATCATCAAAACTAAATATAATCAACAAATTCCCCCTTTTTGATGATGACAAACCAAGTGACCATATTGACAAAATTTAAATGCGTTAACAACGTTTAATGCTGATAGGGATCCTCTAGGTGCTAGGTCATATCTGGGATCCTCTAGGTACTAGGTCATATTAAACGCGCTTAACAACGTTTAATGCTGATAGGGATCCTCTAGGTGCTAGGTCATATCTGGGATCCTCTAGGTGCTAGGTCATATCTGTCCATATGGTCTTATTCCCCCTTTTGGTATCATTAAAAAGCATAAGCAACAGGAGTAATGCAAGAAAAGCAATATAGAGCATAAGGTGCAAGTAGCATTAATAAAGGGATATTGCATTAAAAACATTACAATGCCAAAAACTAAGATGAGAGGAAACAAGAGAACAGCCTGGAGAATCAGGGAGCAGGGGGTGGTTTCGTTTGCAGAGGAGGGATGCTAGGGGCAAGAGTGGAGAGAAGTGCAAGCAAATCTTCATGACGTTTGGTCGAGAGAGCTCGTTCCTCATCAAGAGCAGCCTTGACAGCTGAGAGCTCATCCTTGAGGCGAGCATTGTCCTCAAGAACAGCCTCAACCTTGACGGAAGGTTGCCCAGAAACAGGTGGTCGAGGTGGTCGACGACCCTGTTTGGAGACTGACCCTTCGCCAACCTCATAGCCACACCCTAGCAGAGTGTCAATCCCAATCTCATCAATGATTTGGGCCGCCACTCTTCGTGTGAGCACTATCCCAAAGTACTCAAGCACCCTTGTCAACAGAAACCCATAGCCAAGATCATGTGCCCAGGTGGTGTTCGCAATTCGCTCTATGTGGCGAATCATGATTGCAAAGAGTTTTACTGGTTCCTCCCGATCCAGTAGGTCCACCAGACATTGATCAAAGGCATCTGCTGAGTTTCGCCCTTGACCTCGCGGTATTATGTTCTTGATGGTGAACATAAACAGTAGTTGGTGCAGGGAGGTCATTTCACCCTTCTTAACCGAGAGGGGTGTTCTCAGGCCCTGTTTTGACTAAGGCGTTTGGACACCTCTAAGAGCCTGGCTGTTTCCAGGGCAGTTTTGTCTTCCCTCACATACACAGCAAATCCATGAGAATGGATGCCCAGAATGTCACCAAGGGTGGCTGCATCAAAGGAGAAATGGCACTCATTGACAACACTTGTCACCACCCCATTTGTGACAGAGCAGTTGGCATAGAACTCAGCCAACTCAAGCACAGAACACCCTTGCTGGGTGTTTGCAAACAACTCAAGCCAGCCTTGGGCTCGAAGCTTGTTCAAGAACACCCCCAGACCCTGTTCCTCGAAAAAGCTTACATTCACTACCTTCCCCCTTACGACATTGCGCTTCAGCAACTGCGCATGTTTGTCAGACATAGGAGAGGGAGTGAACTGCTTTGGGCATTTAAGGACAGGAACAGAGGTGGTAGTTTCTGGTAGGGGGGCTGTTCTGGGCTTTCGCTTGAGGGGTGTTTTGGCAGGAGAGGGCTTCACAGCAGGTTTATTGGTTGGTTTTGGAGGAGATTGTTCTTCAGAGGACTCGAAAAACACCGGTGTCCCCTGTTTGAAGGTGGTGTTCTCAGAGTCAGAACTCGAGAACCCTTCAGAAGAAGAAGAAATCTCCTCGATGATAGGAGCAGAGGGTTTGGAGGGACGATGAGAGGATTGAAACGCTAGCCTTGCAGATTTTCGAGAGGGATTAGAGGATTGAGGAGAAGAGGGAGTTTGAGAGGGTTGAGACCTTGGTTGTGGCCTTATTCTTGGCGTTCTGCTACGCCTAGCCACGATTTTCACCCTCTTCCTTTTCTCTCCAGTTTGAAAGTCTGGAGTGGAGATTTCAGCCTCAGGGAGAGAATTCTTCTCTAGACTCTCCTCTGACGACTCATTCGACTTCCCTTGGAAGTCGACATACAGATCCTCCACAAACACACCTTCGATAGAGGCAGCCCCTGTTTCTGTCGCGGTGTCAGAGAACAACCCAGAAGAACAGGGCTCAAAATTAAACCCTTCAGGGGTTTCCAAGAATTGTTCTTGAGACCCCGACTTTGTTCCCTCTGACTCAACTAAAATGGGACAAGCAATTGCCCCTACGAGGAACACCAATTCCCTTCCACATTCAAAGGGAATATCATCTATTATCCCCATTCCCACTGATTTTAGGGACAAGCGATTCAGGAACTTGAAAGGCTTGTAAAGAATTGGGCGAGGGGGAGCAGGGATTGAGGCTGCAAGAACGAGGGCTTTTGATTGAGAAGAGTTGTTGGAAGCTATTGTTGCTAGAAGAGAGAGATTAGGGTTTAAGGTGTTTGCAGGATGTTCGGTTTTTGCTTGAGGGCGAGATGAACAATAGTACTGAAAGCAGGGCATATAAAGAGAGAGAGAGAGAGAGAGCAGCCGAATCTTTGAGAAGATTTCTTGATTTGCAACGGGTAGGAGCATTAACATCTTGTGCCTTGGGAAGGAAAGAAAACACACCGAGCAACCAAGGGGCGTACCTGTTCTCTGTATTATGCCTGTTCTTTGCCGTCTGATCTGATTCGACTGAATGGCATTAAGACGGCTCCAGTACATCCCCTTATGCTGTACTAAGTAGATAAGAGACAAAAAAAAAATGCACCCAATTCGGGTGTATGCAATCACATCCGTTATTAATAAAATTTGCAAACAGGGGGAGAGAACAGGGTGTAAAGGTTGATCTTACCAAACCCAGTTCATGTTCTGAAAACAGGTATCTCAGGGTGTTCTCACCAACCCTAATTCTAGTCTATTTCTTTCAAAATGATCTCTAGCGAGTGCCTTAGTGAATGTATCAGCAATTTGATTTTCCGTTGAGCAAAAATTCATAGAGATTAAACCCTTTTCAACATTATCTCTCAAGAAGTGATGTCGAATGTCAATATGCTTTGTTCTTTTATGTTGACATGGATTTTTGGCAATGTTAATTGCACTTGTGTTATCACAAAAAATAGGAATGCATCCAATGTCAACACAAAAGTCCTTAAGCTGTTGCCTTATCCACAACAGTTGAGCACAACATGAAGCTGCTGCAACATATTCAGCTTCTGCTGTGGACATGGCAACTGAATGTTGCTTCTTGGTAGCCCAAGATACCAAACAAGGTCCAAGAAAGTGAGCCATACCTGAGGTACTCTTTCTATCAACTAGGAATCCAGCATAGTCAGCGTCAGCATATCCAACAAGATCAAAATTGCAACCTTTAGGATACCATAAAGCTAAATTGGGTGTATGTTTCAAATACCTTAGTATCCGTTTAACAGCCTTAAGATGAGTTTCCTTAGGGTTAGCATGAAAACGGGCACATAAACCAACACTAAAAACAATATCAGGTCTACTAGCGGTTAGGTATAAGAGTGACCCAATCATACCCCTATACAGTTTCTCCTCAACTGAGGGACTCCCATCATCCATAACCAACTTGGTTGAAGGAGAAATAGGAGTGTCTATGGGTTTGGCTGACTCCATCCCAAAACGCTTAAGTAATTCCTTGATATACTTTTGCTGATGGATCATGGTGCCGTTTGGAGTTTGCTTGATTTGTAAGCCTAAGAAAAATTAAGCTCACCCATCATGCTCATCTCAAACTCACTCCTCATCATATTTGAAAATTCATTGCATAAATCATGATGAGTTGCACCAAATATAATGTCATCAACATATATTTGGACAATCAAAAAATGTTCCCCCTTAGATTTTAGAAACAAGGTATTGTCTACCTTGCCTCTTCTAAAATCATTTTCAAGTAAAAAAACTTGACAACCGTTCATACCAAGCTCTTGGAGCTTGTTTTAAACCATAAAGTGCCTTGTCAAGTTTAAAAACATGATTTGGAAAATCACCATTTTCAAAACCAGGGGTTGTTTGACATACACCTCTTCTTTAAGGTATCCGTTTAGGAATGCACTTTTACATCCATTTGATATAGCTTGATTTCCATATGAGCTGCAAAGGCTATTAAGATTCGAATAGCCTCAATTCTAGCAACTGGTACAAAGGTTTCTTCATAGTCGATCCCTTCTTCTTGATTGTATCCTTGTACAACCAGCCGTGCCTTGTTCCTAGTGACTGTTCCTGACTCATCCAGTTTGTTTCGGAACACCCACTTGGTTCCAATGATTGTTCTCTCTGCAGGTTTAGGTACAAGGTGCCATACTTTGTTTCTCTCAAATTGATGAAGCTCTTCTTGCATAGCCGTGATCCAATCTGAATCTGCAAGAGCTTCATTCACACTTTTTGGCTCAATGTTAGAAAGAAAAGCATAGAAAGCACAAAAATTCTTTAGTTTAGATCTAGTTTGCACTCCAGTATTAATATCTGACAAGATTTGATCAAGAGGGTGCGAACTATGGTGCTTCCATGGTCGTGGAGTAAGAGGATCCACAGACCCATGCTCTACTCTAGTCGTAACATAATGCTTACGATCATCTCCGAGCCTGTTTCTGCACATGTTTGTAAGTCTATTCCTGAAGAACACGGTTCCGAACAGGGTTCAGCGGTGTTTTCCCCTGTTTGGTGTTCACCTTGCCTGCTGTTCTGAGGAACACCTTCAGGAGTTGTTTTCTCCATGGTGTTCTTACCTCGTTTATCTTGGAGCAACACTTTTTTTCGAACAAGACCTAATTCAAGTTCATCTTCCTGTGCATCATTCTCACTCAACACGTTAGATTCATTAAAAAGCACATGCACACTTTCCTCAACACACAAGGTTCTTTTGTTAAAGACTTTGTATGCCTTGCTGTGAGAAGAATAGCCAAGGAATATTGCCTCATCACTCCTAGGGTCAATCTTTCCTAAGGCATCCTTCCCATTATTATGCACAAAACACCTACAACCAAATGTCCTTAGGTGCGTAATATTGGGTTTTCTGCCCTTGAAAAGTTCATAAGGAGTTTTGCTCAAAATGGGTCTGATCATGCATCTATTTATAATGTAACATGAGGTGTTCAATGCTTCTGCCCAGAAATACCTAGGAAGACCACTAGCTATAAGCATTGTTCTGGTCATGTCTTCCAGGGTTCGATTTTTGCGCTCAACCACCCCATTTTGTTGGGGTGTTCTTGGGGCTGAGAAGTTATGATCAACACCATGTTCATTACAATAGTTAATAAAACTTGCATTTTCAAACTCAGTTCCATGATCAGATCTCAAGCTAATTAAATAGTGTCCTACTCTTTTTTCAACCTTTTTGAGAAAGGCAATAAAATTCTCAAAGGTTTCATCTTTGGATGCCAAAAACAAGGTCCAAGTAAATCGAGAGTAATCATCCACTACAACAAGCACATACTTTTTCCCACCTCTACTGGTTACCCTCATGGGACCACACAAATCAATGTGTAATAATTCTAGAGGTCGAGTAGTGCTTACACATTTTTCGATTTAAAAGAAGATCTGACTTGTTTGCCTTTTGCACAAGCTTCACATACCTTGTCATCATTAAATTTGATGGAAGGTAGTCCAATAACTAGGTCTTTTGAAACAAGTTTGTTTAACAAGGATAAGCTTGCATGACCTAGTCTCTTGTGCCATAGCATTATATCATCATTTAATGCATTTAAACAAGTCAGATTATTTTGGGGAAGAGTGGAAATACAAACTTTATAAACATTTTGACATCGCTTCCCCCTCAACACAACATCTCCTGTGTCGTCATTCACAACCAAGCAACGTGTTTTTGAAAACAGTACTAGGTTGTTCTTGTCACACAGTTGGGACACACTTAGCAAATTGTGCTTTAACCCATCAACTAAGTGCACATTATCAATTGAGTGGGAGAGAGTTTTACCAATATTACCTATACCGACAATTGTCCCAGACTTGCCGTTTCCAAATGCTACACTCCCACCATTCAGAGCTGCAAGTGAGAGAAAGTTTGATCTTTCACCAGTCATGTGCCGTGAACACCCACTATCAACAAACCACAACTGCCTGTTTCCAAGGGTGTTAGTGGGGTTGTTCGTAAGGTTGTTCTCTCTCACTTCAGCCTGCAAAACAAATCACGGGTTAGTTTTGGGAACCCAGATCCACTTGGGTCCCATTCTTTTAGACATGTAAAGCTCATCTTTTCTAATCCAGATTTGTTTCACATACCTTTCATTCTTTTCATTGGCATGTTTTCTTAAAGGGCAAGTGTATCTATAATGACCCGTTTTGCCACAATGAAAGCAAACAATGTTTTCAGGTAATCCCACATACTTTCTGTGAATTGGGTAGACTGTTCGTTTAGGCTTATACCCAAGTCCCTTTTTGTTTCGACTGTGGTGAGTGTTTAACCAATCAAGGGCTTGTGAGGACTCGTTCCAGCGCTTGGTTGTGGTAAGCTCGTTTTCCAGTTTTTCTATATCAGCATGCAAACCTTTGTTCTCCCTGAGCAAGGACTCAACCATTCCTTCTACCTCAAAGAGTTTTTCCTCCATTCGAGAATAATCTCCTTCTTTTATAAAGAGGTTTTCTTTGAGCAAGTTAATATTCTCATGTAAACCGAGGTTTTCATTTTTAAGAATTTCATTTTCAAGTTCTAGGTCACGAACTTCTCTTTTTAGATCAGCACAAGTGTCTATCAAATTATATAGAAGTTCTTCTAAAGTAGCTTTGTTAAGACCATGTACCTTGCTCTTGAGATCTGAGAGGCTGATTGTTGATTCATCATCTGAATCTGAATCACTTTGTGCCATAAGTGCTACGACCCCTTCTTCAGCTTCAGATTCTCCTTCATCCTCAGAGGAATCTCCCCACGCAGCCAGCATAGCTTTCGAGAATCGCTTGCCCAGATTTCGAGGGTGTTTTCAAACCTATTTTCGAGGGTGTTCAGGCGTCTGATCTTCTCGAAGTAGAGGGCAATTTTTGACTAAGTGATCTGGTTTACCGCACTTGAAACACCCTATGAGCTGTTCTTTGGAGGTGTTTCTGGACTTGCTGAAGTCTTTTCTTTTGTTGTTTTCCTTGACCTTTTTGAAGAATTTCTTGAATTTTCTGGACATTAGGGCCATTTCTTCATCTTCAAGGTCAGAGTCAGTGTCCTCATGTGCTTTCAAGGCAAGCCCACGATCCTTCTTTTGCTCCTCTCTTTGCTGTGAGTTCTTTCGGAGTTCATAGGTCTGGAGATTACCAATCAACTCGTCGAGGGTGATCTAGTTCATGTCTTTAGCCTCTTGGATGGCTGTTACTTTGGCCTCCCACATGCGAGGTAAAATTCTGAGGATTTTCCTCACCAACTCTTCAGTGGTGAAAGATCTTCCCAGGGATTTTAACTCGTTCGTGATGTGGGTGAACCGTGTATACATGTCCATCACAGTTTCATGATCACCCATATCAAACAACTCATATTGTCGCATAAGTAGCTCAATTCTAGATTGTTTAACTTGACTCGTACCTTCATGAGCAACTTGCAGAGCATTCCAGATAGCTTGGGCTGATTCACACTCAGAGATGCGAGTGTATTCATCGGGTCCTAGGCCAAAATATAGAAGCTTTTTGGCCTTGGCATTTTTCTCCATTTTCTTGTAGTCCTCGGCATCAAACTCTATGGATTCCTTGGGAACCTTCTTACCATCTTCAAGCACCTTGGTGGGAACAAGGGGCCCGTTCTTGATGAGCATCCATAATTCATAATCTTCTGCCTGAATATAGTTCTCCATCCTATTCTTCCACCAACTATAATGTTGGCCGTTGAAATAGGGTGGACGAGTAATGGATTGCCCTTCAAGAATTCCTTGTGGGGTACTCATCTTCAGAATCTCTCAAGGTGTTAACCTTTTGTAAGAGAACCTGCTCTGATACCACTTGTTGAGTTCGTGAGTATACAACCACAAGAGGGGGGTGAATTGTGGTGTCTGATTTTCGCGTTGTAAATAACAAACACCCTCACAGCGGTTGTTCTCAAATGACAAACACCCTGATAGCTTGTTTGCACGGGGTGTTCTCAAATATTGCAGATGCGAAAATCACCAAGATAAATGCGGAAAATAAAGCACACACAATTTTTACGTGGAAAACACCTCTAGCCCAACTGAGGTGTGAAAAACCACGACCTACCTCGTGTAGGATTTAACCACTTTCACTAACGGGCTTCACACGTTACAAATGTAACACACCTTGTTACAACTTGCAACCACGTAACCTTCTTCCCAAAGACAGGTTACACCACGTCCAACCTTCGCAAGATTAGACACGTCCAAGTCCACACGACTAGGACACACTCACTCACTTTTCTGATCCAAGATCAGGGTTACAAACACCTTACAGGGGGTGCTTCTCACTAAGCAGATGTAAGGTACAATGAAGATCCTATTATGCCAATGGTTTGAAAACTCAAATCAAACACAGCTTGTCACGGTTTTGCTTTTCAGAATGAAGCTCAAGAATTTTAATGTGAAAACCGAGTTTCCTGATTTTTTCAGATTTTTCAGAAAGCTGTGTTGCTTCTCTTTTTCAGTCTGAGTTTTTTCTATCTGCTTCTTGGCTTCTCTACGGGAGAGAAAAGCTGCGGTTTTTAAACACAAGGTCCAACGGTTAAAAACCAAAGACTCAGCTAAGTATGGAAAATGATTTTGCAAACAAAATATATTCTCCAACGGCTAATGATGAATTTATCCCAAAATATAAGGGATTTTGTTATCTTAAAAGATAACCCTTATCTTCCCATAGCCGTGAAGAGGTTTAAAGAGATTTTCAGCTTTTACCAAATCCGAAAATATAGTCATAGGAATCTTTTGATTTGGCAAATCTCCCAAACCTATTTTCGCAAATCTCCATAATATTTTCAAGAACTATCCTCTCCAGAAAAATAGCAATTTTGAAATTCAAAGAAAGTATTCTGGAGATCTTGGCCAACCAAAATGAATTTTCAAAAATAATCGGGTATGGCCACTGCAGTTCAGAAACACCCTAGGCACCCTGTTTGCAGGGTTGTTCGCAACTGGTGTTCTGAAGTACTTTAGCGCAAATACCGATTCAAGAGGTGTTTAAAATGATGTTTTCAATATTGGCATATTAACAAGAGTCTAATTAAATAAAACCTATATACCCAAGACTTCTTGTTTTGAACCAGTCATCTTGTCCGAGATTTGTAGAGCTGCTGTGAACACCAAGGCCACCTTGTTTGCTGGGGTTGTTCTTTGCATTGCTAGAGTTCAGGAACACGCTTTACAATCAACTGTCGAGATGGTGTTCTTGACTTAATATGGAATCACCAAGTAAAACCTGTCTAGAAGACTTGTTCTCACATGTAGCAAACCAGTTAATACAATAAAGATCACAAACACCAGTTAGGCCTGTTTGGAGATCGTGTTTGGAGCAACATTACTTGGACAAATTTTTACACTTGGATTTGTTATCATCAAAACTAAATATAATCAACACTGCTGCTGTGTGGCTGAGTTCTGGTGGCTGCCGCCAAATTTTGCCATTAGCCAGGGCCACCTCCGGCCACCAGCCCCCACCCGCAACACCAATAACCACCAACGCCAACTTGTACCACCACCAAACACCACTACCATCTTCTTATGTTCAAGCTTGAAGTGAGGTAAACTCTAACTCCACCTTAATTCATTTTTTAGTTTTTGTAATTATTTTAGTTATGATTTATGTTCTTATGATCAAAATAAATGCTAGCATGCAAATTTTATTGTTGTTGGAGATGTTAGATATTGTGGTGTTGCATTTGAACTTGATCAAGGGGGTTTGCATTAAGAAGGTGTGAGCTCGAGTTGTTTATCTAATTGTTGTGATCTTGGAATGAAAAATGAATCTAAAGGTTGTAAGTGATCTTATTAAATTTATTATGATGGTTAAGTTTGTGTTGGACATAATCTAGGGTTTCAAAATCATGCATGATTAAGTGAATTTTTGAATCAAGCATATTATTTGTGTATAATTGGATAAAAAAATGAATCTTAGAGGTGTTGTTTAGCTTGGGAAATCACTTAAGGTGATCTTGTATAAAGGGGTGGATTATGAAAATTTTCCCAATTGATTATAAAAGGTCATTTTGCCCTTTTATGCAAATAGTAAGCTTATGGATGTGTTTTGAGTGATTTTGAAAAAGAGAAGAAATGAAAAATTGATGTAGTTGATTATGGAGTAAATTTGAGTAATTTGGCTTTGTAAGGTGATGATCAGGAACAAGGCTTTGTTAAATGATTTTAAAGAGTGATTTTAGATTGGGAATTATGTGAAAAGAATGGAAAAAACAAGAACAGTAGGGCAGTGAACATATCTGAAACAGGAGTCAATTTACAATTAAACTGATACTATTTGGCCAATTGAAAAATTATGATTTTTGGTGAGTAGATAGAACGGTGAGTTTCTATCAAATTCCTTTTGAATCACTTCATCCCGAGTTATGGGGAAAACGTTATGGCCATTTTGCTAAGACTGTGCAGGACAAATTCGAGCTGTGCACAGTTGTGTTTCAACTCAATTTTAGGGGCCGTGTTGTGGTAAATGGGTCTGGCACTATGAATGAAAATGTTGTAGAACTTCCTAAGCTTTTCATATTGGAGTTTTATAGCTCAACTGGAGTTGGGGGGTGAAAGGTATGGATTTTCTAAAGTAGACCTTCGAATGGTAATATGAGGGAAGAAAGAAATCATGGCATTTGAAAATATTATCCAAAGTCTCTACATAATCATGGATATTGCAAAGAAATTATAAAGTTTAGTGAGTTCAAAAACTTTCATTTTGTATAGAAGCTTACTTGGATTGGAAAAACTGAGTTAAATGGGCATGGAAATGAAATTGAAGAAGTAAAGAGGTTAAAGACACAAGCTAAGGTTATATGAGCAATCCTGAACCTCACAACAACCCTCTTGGCATTAAACCTTCCATTATTCATTTCAGAAACATCAAAAACCCATATTTCACTTATATCCATTAAAATCTTTTCATTATCACCTCAATTATTTCATTTTGTTCTATTTTGCTCCAACTTGTTTCACTTCGAGTTCAATGACCCTAACTTATTTGGTTTTCAAATTATTTTAGTGTAACTTATCTTATATTGAATTGTTTGAATCATGGATGCCCTTTTTATTAATCAATTTCAACAAAGTTACAAATTATGGGAGTAAAAGTTGTTTACTAACTGCATTTGCCTATAACTACATTTCTTAGGCAGAAATGGGGCCTAGTCTATCGTTTTCCATTGTGCAAAAGTATTATCAAGTGATATTGCATTTTAAAGACTTCAAGCACGTTCATTGCCTGTATCTTTAGAAATCAGCATGTATTTATCAAAATATAATGTTTTGGTGAATACATTAATAGATCAGTTTAATCAGTGATTTGTCACATAGTTAGTGACCCCATCAGTTATCAGTTATAGAGCATTGCCCTTTAGTTACCCGCGTGACTTCAGGCCAGGTCCTCGATTGGCTTGGCAGGTGTACACCTAACCATAGATCGTAACAGTTACAAGGGGCTCACTTACAGATAATAAACAGCAATGCAGTTTTACATTTATGTCAGTCACTGTCTTAACTTAAAATGAATTGCAAAGCGGGCCCAACAAATATTGAAGGTTATTTTACAATACGGTAATGTATGTTTTGAGCTTCGGCTCGCCATTCGAAATGTTTTCCTATTTTGTTTCAGGCATGCATAGGAGTTGCTTTATTCTACCAAGCCAGTTGAAGAAATCGAGGGTCCAAGGACATCTGGATGGGTTCATAGTGGTGGCTGTTCATATTATATAGAGACCATCGGGTAAGCACTTCGGTAGATAGTGATATAAGTTAGTAGTCATTACTTATATATGATTTGATGAAGTTTGAAGATGTATATAAGTGACCCATGTTATATCCAGTCATGGTGTATGGAGCCTAGTCCTTCGGAATGGCGGTAACGCCCTGTTCATTGGGTTTATCAATTGTAACAGAGATTATAGAGATGAACAGTTACACAGATACTGTGGGGGCATTACAGTTTTTGTATCAAAGCAGAGTTGTGAGTTTATTTTAATGGGATTATGAAGTACGAAGAGTTGGGATGGAAGGTTGATAAGATGGGTTAGTGAGAGCTATTATAGCATGGTTAGAGACTTGAGACCATGAAAATGGATATTTACCCCTTTTATATTCATCTTTTACGTTTGTATGGTCGATAGATCCTTCTGCAGTGCACAGGATGTTGCGTATTGCTGTGACCATCCATGTTTATTTACTACATGATAGCATGGTAGTCCACTTGTATGACCTCTATTATGAGTTTCATAGCCATGGTTCATACCTCTATAGATAGTTGTGGTCAGTACCTAAAGTTGCCCCTTGGGGTTCGTTATTATCATTATAGAGTTCATAGCCCTAATGGGCACATTTCAATAAATTTATCCAGATTGTGATAATCTATGGGGAATCCTCCTAAGATATATGAGCATACTTAACATTGGGGTATCTTATGGTGCAAGAGATGAACCCTTGTGTACCATCTTAGTTTGACTGTTCTAGTATTGGATTATGTGTTCCTCCCCCGGACAAAGAAAAGGGTTTAATGAGGGCTACATCAAGATAGGGAGTTATGTGAACTAGACTTTATCATAGTGAATATGTATGAGCACTTAAGCATGGGTTACCAAGCTAACAGGAGCGGAAGACTCCATGTTATTATGTTTTAGCAAGCATATCAATGATTACATGGAACCAATGTAGAGTGCTTAACAACATTACAAGGAAACAAGTGGGAAGTAAGTAAGACACTAAGGTGGTGGAGCTATTCCAGTATTAAGAGAAATGGAAGTAACTTCTAGAGTATTCATTTTAACAAGAGTTTCCATGGTGGTATGTTGGATGTAAGGGAAAGAACCTAAAGAAGTGATATGTATATACACCTATTATGTGCACTTTGCTAGTATGCACTTCATACTCTTAAAGGATTTTTGGAGATGTAGTATGTGCTTTAACTGCGAGTTATTCAATGACCCAGTATTGGGTGATGTAGAGAATCGGAGAAGTATGGTAGGCCATATCTTTTATTACTTGAATCTTGTATTCTTAACCATGTTTACTTGCCAGCTTCTGCTACAGCATTCTCCATAAGAGACAGTGATACAGAGACCATTTGGAGAAAATATGGGATTAGATTGCTCAGTTTAGAAAGGTTCCAGTTTAGCTCAACTCATGACGTGGCAGCAGAGTTATAGAGCGAGTGGATCACATGAGGTTCCAGTTTAGCCCAACACTGGGGTAACTTTTCTCGTAAGCAACTTAAACCTAAACAATCATGATCATTTACCTCATAGGTTATATAATGGAGCCTATAATGATCTCTAGCGTGCGTGCCTATATAACTTACAAGAATATTTGATCCTCTCTACTTACAGTTCAGTCATTGCTATGTTCATATTTTACTGTTGTATACTCTAACTCCTTGTTCCTATTCACTTATTGTTTGTAAAGCCTTCTGTCTTAACCTCAATAAAGTTGAATAGAGCTAAAGATTTAAGGGTCATTGTGAGCTATATGCGCTATGCTGGGCCAGTTGAATAAGTGGTTGGCTATAAGTTAATATGTATGGATGCATGTTTTCATTTATTTAGGAGTTGTATTATATGTTCATTTCTCTCATCTGTTCAAATCTTGCAATTGTGTACTCCGGGTGTGTAAGTTGAGTTATGAACTCCGTGTTGAATTCCAAGAGTACACAACCACAAGAGGGGGTGAATTGTGGTGGCCGATTTTCACCAAATAACTGACAAACAGCCGTAGCACTTGATTGCAGAGACTGTTCGTAAATCACAAACAACCTTAAGCCTTGTTTGCAGCGGTTGTTCCCAATTGGTTCAGTAGCGAAATTCAAAGTAATAAATGCGGAAATAAAGCACACACAATTTTTACGTGGAAAACACCTCTAGCCCAACTGAGGTGTGAAAAACCACGACCTACCTCGTGTAGGATTTAACCACTTCACTAACGGGCTGAACACGTTACAAAAGTAACACTCCTTGTTACAACTTGTAACCCACGTAACCTTCTTCCCTAAGACAGGTTACACCACGTCCAATCACACTATATTGGACACGTCCAAAGTCCACTCGACTATGGACACACTCACTCACTTTCTGATCTGAGAACAGGGGTACAAAACACCTTACTGGGGGTGCTTCTGACTTAAGCAGATGTAAGGTACAATGAAGTCCTATTATGCCAATATATTGAAAGCTCAATTAAGCACAAGCCTGTCACGGTTTTTCCCTTTGAAATGCAGCCTTTGGAAATCTCTTACTTCTTGTGTAAAAACCGGATACCTAAATGGGAGAGAAGATTTCATTATTTAAACACACAAACCCAACGGCTAATACTTTCAAAAAGGATAACAAAATCTTCTAATATTAGCAGCTTAGGGAGTTTCTTCAAATAAGATTCCCAACGGCTAGAGAAGATAAGATTTTACTAAAATAAGGGAATTTGATTTTTCAAGGGATAAAAACTAATTACCCACTAAATATAGCTGTGCAGATTTAGCCCAAAAAAAAAAGGATAAAGATTTCGGTTCCAAATTTGAAATCAATCACGCCTAAAAATAAGGGATAAGAATTTTGAAAAGAGATCCTTAGCAAAAACGGTTTTGCAATCTTTTTCAAATCAAAAATAATCCTTTTTAGAACTTAATTAGTTAGCCTAGGATTTCATAAAAAGATCCTTTAGAGCTGGCACCCAACCAAAGGAAATTTACTGGTAAAACAGTCAGTCGAGGCTGCTGCAGTTTCAGGAACACCTTAGGCACCCTGTTTGCAGGGTTCTTTGGAAATTGGTGTTCCAAAGCAAATGTCAAAAACCGTTTTAAGAAGTGTTAAATTGAGACTTTCAAGATTGGCATATTAACAAGAGTCTAAAAGATAAAAACTAAACCAAACCAAGACTTCTTGTTGTAAGAATCAGTCATCTTGTCAAGAATAAATATGCTGCTCCAAACACCTTGGTTACCTTGATTCCTCGGGTGATCTTGTATAGCTGAATGTAAGAACTTCTTCCTTAAGACTTAGCCAACTGTTTGGCGAGATTGTTATTTGCTGATCTTGTATCACTGAAACTTGGAACCTGTTCCTAAGACTTGTTCTCAACATTTAGCATCCAGGTTAATACGAATATTACAAACAACAGTGTAGGCCCTGTTTGGAGAGCTTGTTTGGAACAACATTACTTAGACAAATATGTTACACTTGGATTTGTTATCATCAAAACTAAATATAATTATGCAACACTCCGGCATGTGGCCGTTGAGCTATTGAAATGTTTCTTTCCATTTCAAGTGTCTATTGTAAGGCTTGAAGCCTGGATTTGGTCAGTTGTAGGTGAAACTCTGTCTGTTTTGCCGCAGGATTTAAGGGTTTCACTGAGGCACATTAGCATATTTGATGTCGAATATAGTGATGTCTAAAACCCTGTAGGGATGGCTTTTGCACCTTTATAAGAGAATTATTACATTATCAAGGTACATATACCCCTCTAGATAGGGAAAATGCCTTGTGAAATTATATCTTTGGGTTGAATCAATATGCGGTGGACATTACAATGAGTACTTATGTTTGTTGATGACAGTTTAGTAGCTAATGGTATGTTACCCGATATTATATGTGTTGTATGTAGTGTGACAAGTTATCATGCAAAGGGAACATCTGTTTTTATCACTAAGACCTTACATTGGCAATGCTCTTATTGCACCTAGTCATTGACCTACCTTTACCCTAGCCCTTGGATTATTTAGGGTATCATTTCGTTGCTCATAGCACTCACTTGCTCTATAGTAGTTCTTTGTCTAGACCATTGCTTGAAGGGCCGCATCTGACATCTAAACCATGCAATATCACTTATATTTTGCAGGAATGCTTTTCATATAGTATTTCTTGTAATGGTTGTCAATATTCTGATACCATTGACTGTTATCATCTTTTATTTGTTCTCCTGGGAGTGTACTCACGCATGTATCATATATCTCTTTTATTCATTGTTGAATACCTGTATCTCGTTCATTTATTATTGAGAGCGTGTTCATGCATGCACCTTATACTCTATTTATGCGTAATGATATGCTGGTATGACTTGCTCTGAATTCATAAGGTAATTCGTCTCTTATTGGTGTGGGTGATTGTCATAATCCTCTTACTCTCTTTATTTCAAACTTCAACTGCCACACATATATCTTACATGCTCAGAAGTAAACTCCACCTTTTCAATTCAATCTTATTGTTGGACTTGAACTGATTTTATATGAGCAAAGGCATGTTTCTAATGTAACTTGTTCAATCTATTTACTTATCCATTGCACCTAACCGGTCTAATCTTTTAATCTATTTATTGCACTTGTAACTCTAACACCTATATTTTATATCCTCATAAGTAAACTTCAATAATCCTTATTTAATCTTATTGCCGTACTTGACTTGGCTCTATATGAGCAAAGGCATGTTCCCATTGCAGCGTATTCAATCCATATATCTATTCATTAGACCTTGCTTGTTCAAGCTATTTATTTATCCGTTGTACCTTGTTTATCTAATCTGTTTCTCTATTTATTGTATTTTGTTTTGCCACTCTCTTGATTGCATTTATCCTGTCAATGGTATCTAGAAAGTCACCTTGTTGGGACTCAGTCGTTGGCCATCTTCTTTTTAAATCATTAGCTAAACTTGAAGGTAATCGGGCCATCTCTCTTTTTGGATAACTATGTATTAGATCTTTTATAATCAATATTTATAAACCATGATTCATGTGGTATTATGTTTCAGAATTCTGGATACACTCATGGTTATCTTTATTCTAACCACCCCATGATAATATCTTATTTATTAGCCTTTTCTAGTCTCATTGTTCATTTCTTCTGTATGCAATGATTCGCTTGGGTAATAATTCCATCACTCTCATCCCTAACTATGGTCATTTCTTTATCCATTATCAACCGGGAGTAGATCCTTGAGTAGTCCAACGAGGGGAGATCATGTGAAGCATTAGGAATATCAGATGAGGATATTTTGATAAGGGCATATTCTCAAGCAATGTCTAATCATATTAGAGTGAGCCAGAAGAAACATTGAGTATAAGGTCAGAGCTAACCCAAGCAAGCATTAAGAGGGAAAATTCAAGTACATGTTGAGGGGATAGAAGGTCCACAAAAGAGTTGTGCAGGCAAAACAAGGAAATAACCAAAGTCTCAGATGGGTTATGAAGTATTTCAAAAGGCTTTTCTAGTCAAGGTGCTAAGAGACCGAATATCCAAGAACAATTAGGGACTAGTTACATTCGGCCTTATAATTCATTGAAAGGTTAAATCCTGTAGCTTGTTGGCTGCACCTACCTATTGAACCCGGACACGTACCTAATGTGTTTTATAGCTCGTAATAGTATCAGAGTACTTATTACGGTATACAACAGTTTCCATCAGTGGAAGGTGATGAACCAGTAGTGAGCAGCTCTTCACTAGTAACAAGATTCTTTTCTTTCGAAGAGAATATCAATTTTGAACCAAAGCAATTGAGTTCATTGAAGCATGTAAAAATATCAACGGATCCAACTCCTTTGAGTTTAAGACTGTAGTACTTCATAACCTAGGGCAACATTTACATTTGCATGGAACTCCCAGTGCTCGATGTGGTGAAAATACTAGTAGAAAAATTTGCATGAAATATCAAGGTAAAATGACGCAGACATTGATGACAAAATCATCGTTTAGGTCATGAAGATCTTCTTCAGCATTCAATGAGGTGACATACATCAGAAGACTCTTGAAAATATACTATTAGAACTGACAGAAAAGCTATGCTAATAAAAGAAGGAGATTCCTGAAGTTTCAGGTAGATGATAAGGTTTTTCAGAATGTTCTGCCAACTAAGGGTATAAGAAGGTTAAACTACGAGCTAAACTGAGGTCAGGATCTATTAGACTATACAAGTTTATTGAAAGATTGAATCCCATAGCTTGTTGACTAGATATGCTTATATAACTCAAACATGTGTGCAATGTGCTCCTTACCTCACAACACAGGTAGTACATTTCAGATCCTGACCACACTCTCTTAACCAAATCCATTGCGGTCAATGAGGGTCTATTGTTTGAAGAGCACCCAGTCGAGACACTAGATCGCATTATTAAGCAACTACGCATCAAGCAGATACCTTTAGTCAAAGTACATTGGGTAAATCATACCTCCTCAGAAGCCACTTAGGAAAACCGAGGATGAGATGCAAGCCAAGTACACACATTTATTTGAGATGAACTTGCATATTTTGTCAAAGCTCATAAGTTTCAAGGACAAAACTCTTTAAAGGGGGATGGCTGTAATAGGCCTACCTTAAATCATGTTTAATTATTTAATTAAGTCATATTATTAATTTTTCACATTTATTTATCTCATTTAATCATCCCAGTTAGGAGAATTCATTTTGGACTCCACTTTGCAATTCAAGTTTCATTTACCGTAACAATTTCGGGTGAATCGATATTAGGCCCCGGTAAATATGATTAGGTGATTAATTATTTTTTATAATGTCACAAAAATTTAATTTTTAACCATGCAAAAATTTGGGCTCAAATTCCTTAGGTTTGGCCCAATCCATTTGGGCCCGATTTGCGGCCCGATTCATTTTTGGTTCAATTTTAGTTTGAAAAGTTTGGTGTGGTTAAATTACGTTAGTCACCATCATTTGTACTAAATTATAATTAGAAAAAAGCTGCTTTTGGTGCTTAAATATCAGCCAAGCTACTGAGATAAGTTCAAAAGAAAAAAAAAAATCATGCTAGTCTAGCCACGCAATCTTCCTTCTTCCTCTTCTCCTTTCTTCCCCCGCCTGATGTTACTGCTGCTGTGTAGCTGAGTTCTGGTGGCTACTACCACATTTTGCCACCAGCCAGGGCCACCTCTGGTCACCAGCCCCCACCCCCAACACCGCCAACCCCAACTTGTACCACCACCAAACACCACCTCCATCTTCTTGTATTCAAGCTTGAAGTGAGGTAAACTCTAACTCCACCTTGATTCATTTTTTGGTTTTTGTGATTATTTTAGTTATGATTTATGCTCTTATGATCAAAATAAATACTAGCATGCAAATTTTATTGTTGTTGGAGATGTTGGATATTGTGGTGCTGCGTTTGAACTTGATCAAGGGGGTTTGCATTAAGAAGGTGTGAGCTCGAGTTGTTTATCTAATTGTTGTGATCTTGGAATAAAAAATGAATTTAAAGGTTGTGAGTGATCTTATTAAATTTATTATGGCGGTTAAGTTTGTGTTGGATATAATCTAGGGTTTCAAAATCATGCGTGATTAAGTGAATTTTTGAATCAAGCATATTATTTGTGTATGATTGGATTAAAAAAAGAATCTTGGAGGTGTTGTTTAGCTTAGGAAATCACTTAAGGTGATCTTGTATAAAGGGGTGGATCATGAAAACTTCCCCAATTGATTATAAAAGGTCATTATGCCCATTTATGCAAATAGTAAGCTTATGGATGTGTTTTGAGTGATTTGACAAAGAGAAGAAATGAAAATTTTATGTAGGTACTTATGGAGTAAATTTGAGTAATTTGGCTTTGTAAGGTGATGATAAGGAACAATGCTTTGTTAAATGATTTTAAGGAGTGATTTTAGATGGGGAATTATGTGAAAAGAATGGGGAAAACAAGAACAGTAGGGCTGTGAACATATCTGAAACAGGGATCACTTTGCGATTATACCGATACTATTTGGCCCAAATTCCTTTTGAATCACTTCATTCTAAGTTGTATGGAAAAAGTGATGGCCATTTGTCTAAGACTGCACAAGACAGATCCGAGCTATGCGTAATTGCATTTCAGCTTAATTTTAGGGGCCTTATTGTCATAATTGGGTCTGACACTATGAATTAAATGTTGCAGGACTTTCTAAGCTTTTCATATTAGAGTTTTATTGCTCAATTAGAGTTGGAGGGTGAAAGATATGGATTTTCTAAAGTTAACCTTCAAATGGTAATATGAGGGAAGAAAGAAATCATAACATTTAAAAATATTATCCGGAGTCTCTACATAATTATGGATATTGCAAAGGAATTACAAAGTTTAGAGAGTTCAAACACTTTCATTTTGTATAGAAGCTTACTTGGGTTGGAAAAACCGAGTGAAATGGGTATGGAAATGAAATTGGAGAAGTGAAGAGGTTAATGACACAAGCTAAGGTTATATGAGCAATCCTGAACCTCACAACAAACCTCTTGGCATTAAACCTTCCATTATTCATTTCAGCAACATCAAAAATCCATATTTCATTTATATCCATTAAAGTCTTTTCATTATCACCTCAATTATTTTATTTTGTTCTATTTTGCTCCAACTTGTTTCACTTCAAGTTCAATGGCCCTAACTTATTTGGTTTTCAAATCATTTTAATGTAACTTATCATATACTGAATTGTTTGAATCATGGATGCCCTTTTTATTAATCAATTTTCATAAATTTACAAATTATGGGAGTAAAGTTGTTTACCAACTGCATTTGCCTATAACTACATTTCTTAAGTAGAAACGGGGCCTAGTCTATCATTTCCCATTGTGCGTAAGTATCATCAAGTGACATTGCATTTTAAAGACTTCAGATATGTTAATTGCCTATATCTTTAGAAATCAGCCCGTATTTATCAAAATATAATGTTTTGATTAGTGCATTAATGAATCAGTGTAATCAGTGATTTGTCACATAATTAGTGACCCCATCAGTTATCAGTTATAGGGCATTGCCCTTCAGTTACCCGCACGGCTGCAGGTCAGGTTCCGATCGGCTTGGCAAGTGTACATCTAACCATAGATCATAACAGTTACAAGGGGCTTACTTATAGATAATAATCAGCAATGCAGTTTTATATTTATCTCAGTCGCTGTCTTAACTTAAAATGAATTACAAAGCAGGCCCAACAAATATTGCAAGGTTATTTTACAATACAGTAATGTGTGTACTGAGCTTCGGCTCGCCATTTGAAATGTTTTCCTGTTTTGTTTTAGGCATGCATAGGAGTTGCTTTATTCTACCAAACCAGTTGAAGACATCGAGGGTCCAAGGACATCTAAATGGGTTCATAGTGGTGGCTGTTCATATTATATAGAGACCATTGGATAAGCACTTCAGTAGATAGTGATTAAAGTTAGTAGTCATTACCTGTATATGATTTGATGAAGTTTGAAGATGTATATAAGTGACCCATATTATATCCAGTCATGGTGTATAAAGCCTAGTCCTTCGGGATAGCAATAACGTCCTGTTCATTGGGTTTATCAGTTGTAACAGAGATTATGGAGATGAACAATGACACAGGTACAGTGGGAGCATTACAAGCACAATCATACATATAATAAGAAAACATCTTAACCTTAAAACTAATTTTATATAGGGGATTAAAAGAAGCTAAAAAAAGAAGGTAAAGCACCTCCCCCTCCCACCCCTAAAAAAACATTCAAAAGACAAAAAACAAAACAAAAGATCAAATGTCACACCTTAGGGAAGCTTCCTAATCTTCAATTTAGCCTCCTTGCCTCTAAGGTGAAGGTTATCGAAGTTAGATTAGCCCAATTTTGAACTAAAGCCCACTCTACTCTCTCCTATCTCTTGCTTCTTGATTAGATGATGAAATGCTGAAAACAGTAGTTGGGAAAAAAAAAAAGATGTGAGAAGGAGTTGATAACTTATAATGAGTACACAATATAAATGCCCACCCCCTTTCTTTGAGTTAGCCGACCATAAATGCACACCTTCACCGTTTTTTTTTTTGGGGGGTGTTAGCACTTATTAGTTACTCAAATAGGTAACCGAAATAGGTAGGGGATGGAGTGTAGTAAGTAGAAGGACGAAGATTTGTCCCCCCTCTTTCTTTTGTTATGGTCGGTCAATTCATGTCCATTCCCTCTCTCTTGCTTTTCCCTGTTGAGCCCAGATGGTAGCTATGAGTGTATGACAGGCAAGTTCCAACTAAATAGTGGTAACTTAAATGAGTCACTTACACTAGTTAGTAGGATTTTGATTTCCAACCAAAAAAATTTTATTGCAACCTTAAACATGTTTAACGAGTCAATCTTGTACCTAGTTATCATAGGTTGTTAGTCGTAATATTCGAGGGCCAATTCCATAGGAATGTGGTTGAATCAGGCCGCTACTTTGAAAGTAATAAACATAAATCAATTCTAGTCTAAACATAATTGAAACTACAGAGTAAGCACTAACTAGCAAATAAGCTATCACAACCGATGAGAAAGAAATGAACTTCAACTAATAATTGAAAGGAAGAACGAGAAACTAACAAGAGATTATCAAATCGATGGAAGGAAACAATGAGCAATCTAGAGTACCTGAATCTTCATTTGGAGCAGAAATTCAGCCAAGCTAAAAGTGAACTACTTCTAAATATAATCTAAGCTCCCTTAAAAGGGGTTCTGTTTTCTTATTTTAATACAAATCGGACAAGTAGGGTTTTTGGGGAGCTACCCAAGAAACCAATCGCGATGATGGCTATGGGTGAGCCAAAAAAAATAAATAAATCCAAAACCAACAAACCAAACCTGAAAACCAAAAAGTCAAACCGTAAAACCAATTAATCGATTTGATTTTTCTTTAAAATTCGATTCAGTTAACTAAAAGAAAAAGTTTTGCGGTTTCGATATCTATTTCGGTTCAGCCATTTTATATTCAGTTAACTGAAACACAAACTTCAATTTTGTTTTGAAAAGATACTAAATTACATATTAACAAAGGCAAATTTTACAATTACAAAAAGATAAGGCCAACTATACAATACTGAGAAAATTAATATTTAGTTTTTAAATGGTCAAATTAAATTAAAAAGGGCCAAAATTGAAAGTTAGCAATTTAGATTAATAGTTAAACAGTGCCGAACTGAAAAGTCGGTTAACTGGTTCAATTAACTGGGATTTTCTGCTAGTTAATTGGCCTTTAGTACAGTTTGCATTTTCACCTAATCAAAAAATTCAGTTAACTAAAAATTTCGGTTTGGTTTCCAATCCACAAATTTTTGTGAACCAAATTTCCAGTTCACCGATTTTTGGTTAACCAAATTTTTGATTAACCAATTTTGATCATCTCTAGTTGTGGCCACAAACACAGCTTAGCTGTGCTACCTACTTGATGGAGATCCACTCCAAAATTAAACTCTTAATTTTATTCCATAACTTAACATTGAAAATAAAAACAGTAATAAACAGGTGTTTATGGCCTAAAAGCACCAAACAAGATGTGAAAACTATTCTAGTATCTAATACATATGAAATACTAATTTCATAATCCTAGTATGACCTGTATTCTATAGTACACTATCCTAAAAAATACCCTTACATTGAAATCTGAAAATACAATAAAAATACCAAAATATAATACTTTCTTAAATTTTATACAATTATGCCATAAATCATAAATTTGTTGGTTTCTTTTCTTCCTAGGCGAGTCACTGCTGGATCGAGATTTAGGCAAGAATAAAGGATAAAGAATCCATTTGGGCTCTTTATAGTGCACGACACACGTCTGTGAGAACACAAACCAACTATCCAAATGGATGAGCAAACACAACCTAAGTATGAACATGACCATGCTCCAACTTATCGTGTACTAGATTCACTTTGCACATAACATGGCCATCCTCTTGAATGTCTCTTCCTTGCCCTATTGTATTGCCCTCATGTAAATATTTTCTGAATTTATTGTGGTCCTACGAAATGACACAAAATCCAAGAAATGAAACCCTTTAAATGGATAACTACAATCAAAAACTGGGAGAATAGATGTACATAATTTGGCCCTTTTGGTGACCAAATGGTCCAATATAGTTTTGAGGTGGAATCAATCATAAATATAGTTTGAGGTTGTATCAATCATTAATTAGTTTTGAGGCGCTGCAGATCACTGGTTGGGAATGCGAACTTGAGCGCGTTATTGGGGTAGGGGGTCTCGTGTTTTAGTTTGTTTATGTGCAAAACAGAATTATTTTTTCACATAATGGAGTTCACAGATTATGATATCACCCTGTTTTAATTTTTGTTCCTAATTACCACCCTGTTTTGAAAATATTCTAGCATGCCACTCTGTTTTTAAAATAAGACTACCATTACCACTGAGCAACTAACCACCGTTGGAAAAGGTAACACCTGATTCTTTTTTTTTGGGAGGGTAGCTTGACAATGAAGGCAAACTTGAATTAAAAAAAAGTACCAAACTAGAACCCATTCATCTTCCCTCTAGAAACAAATCAACGAGAATAAGAACTCACTTCTCCTGCTACTCACGTTGAAAAACCCCTACTCAGAAATTGATTTGATTTCAAAATTCAACAAGAGATATATTGTTGTTGTTCATGAATCAGGAACACAATTAAGTTAAAGGAAACAATCAAGTTCTTAAGGTCTACTGCTTGTTTTTAGCATTCATGATTTCAGTACATAATTTGGGTTTGTTGTTTGAGTATATAGAAGACAAAAATGTTAGATGAATGATCATCAAATCAGTTAAGTGTGGGTTTTTATAGTTCATTGTGGTTGAATGTGATTGTGAAAATTTGAATTTTTGTAAACTCCAAAGTTAAGTTCTCAAATTTTTGTTTGTAATATGTAAAAGGCTTCCAGGTCTGATCTATCTGCCTAGAAATACTGAATGGGCATTGATTAGTATATGTTGTGTTTGTGACATGGTTGATTCCAAGGTTAGATAAGTGAAAAGCTTCAATATTGTTGGTTGCATTTCTCTCATCTCTCTCATTAATTAATTGTAGGAGTACAATGGAAATAAAATTGCATATCCACTATGAAGGTGCATTTGTTAGAGTTCCTGAATTAGTTTATCTTCAATGAGTTGAGTTTGCATGAGATAAAGGCAGATATCATGAAATTGGGTTATGTTGAGCATAAAATCAGGAAAGTTTACTATAGAAAGCCAAATATATATTTTAAAGAAGTCCTTATGTCCATAGAAGATGATGATGATGTTCGTGAATTAATTAAATTGTTTATCAAAGAACCACTTATTGAGCTATATGTGGAACACCTTGATCGTGAAAATTAGGTTGAGATGTCTAATGTCTTTAATACACAACGACATGAGTTAGATGATTGTGAGGATGATGATGGTGATGATGACTTATTAAATGATTTGGACATTGAGTTCGAATCTAATGATGAAATTGCCACGACAAAGCAAAAAGTGAGGGAGGAAAATGAGGAAAAGAAGAAAGAGGTCATGATAAAAGCTAAGGTCTCAAATGGTAAGGGGTCCTATGATGATGATGAGTTTCTTGAGCATTATCACTATTTCGAAAATGCGAGTAGCCCTAGCATTTTTGAAGCTAAAGACAGAGATGATACAAGAAGTAAGACTGTTGGTTACCCTAAGTTTAACCATCATGTAAGAGCTGAAGATGTTGACATGGTCATAAAAATGAAATTCATTGATAAGAAGCAGCTTAGGGAAGCCTTGGACAATTATAGAATACTTAGGGGCTACGATATTAAAGTGTTACACAGTGACAAGCGAAGATTCCAAGCTAAGTGCATGGGTTCTGGGTGCAAATGGAAGATGTGGGCCTCTCCGTGTAATAATGAGGAATCTTATCAAACCAAAACCATCAGTGAAGCTCATAGTTGCATGCTATTTAGCTTTGAGAAGTGGAAAAGACTAATAAGCAGTAATTGGTTTTCTTGAAGGTACCTAGAGAAGATTAGGATCAAACCAAACATAAAAATTTGAGTCTTGAGAGAAATGGTTAAGCAGGATGTAAACTACAAGGTTTCTTTAAAAGTGTGTCTTATAGCCAAGAAGAAGGCCCTGAAGCAGATAGTGGGTGACTACACAGCTCAATTTGGGCTCGTTAGAGATTATAGAAATGAGATTTTGAGACAAAATCCAAGAAGCACAGTTGAAATTTCCATCACGAAGAATGAAAAGGACCTTATCATATTTGCAGCCATATACATATGTCTTGGGGCCTTAAAGGATGGCTTGTTAGAGGGTTGTCGACCTGTTCTTTCTATTGATGGTTGCTTCATCAAAAGGCCTTGGAAAGGCTAAATATTAGTGGCTGTCAGAAGAGATGGTAACAACCAGATGTATCCTATAGCATGGGCTGTGACACAGAGGGAAAATATTCCCCCTTGGTGCTGGCTTATGAAGATGTTATCATCTCATTTGCAGTTAGGAGATGGGATAGGGTGGACCATAATTTCTGATCAATAAAAAGGGTTGGTTGAAAGTATATCTCAGTTCCTTCACCGAGCACAGTACAAGTTATGTGCAAAGAATGTTTATGCGAGCTTGAGGAAGGAATATAAGGATGTTAAATACAAAGATATCTTTTGGAGGATTGCAAAGTCTTGCACTGAAGTGGGGTTCGATATGAACAAGAAGGCAATGGAGTAATTTGATCCAAATGCATAGAGATTTCTAAAGGAGAAAAACCTTGAGCAATGGTGTAGGTCGTTCTTTGATTACCAAGCAAAGTGTGATTCGGTTGACAACAATATGGTAGAGATATTTAATGCCTTTATCATAGAGGTACTAACATATAAGTGTTTGGGAATTTGAATTAATTTTGCTGATTTTATAAGTATTTCATTCAATTTTTCTTTTGTTTGCAGGTTAGGTAGAAGCCAATAATCTCCCTTCTTGAAGACATCTTTAAATCAATCATAGAAAGGATTGGAAGAAAAAAAGATTTCTCTGAAACATCTGATCAGAAGATTTGCCCATGAATCATCAAAAAGTTGGAGAAAGAGAAGGACAATTGTGGATGGTGGTAAGCAACCTGAGCTGGAGGTGGAAAACATAGTATGAGTCATGGACTATAGGGGTTTGTGGTCAGCCTTGTCCAGAGGACATGCACGTGTAGAGGATGAGATTTGACTAGTATTCTTTACCGACATGCATTGGCTGTAATGAGAGAGGAAAGATTAAAAGTTCAAGACTATGTGGATGATTTCTATTCTTTGGAGAAGTCTAAGAAAGCATGTAAAGAGACAATTAACCCCATTAATAGCCAAAATATGTGGGTCAAAGCAAGTGGACATCAAATCCATGCACCCTTATTTGAAGATACAAAGAAAAATCTAGCTTTAAAAAGGAGGCTTACGGAAGGGGAGAAGAGCAACAAGCAAGCAAGTGGTTATGGTAGAGTGTCCACAGAGGGACACAAGAAGACATGCTCTCAATGCAAGCAAGTTGGTCACACAAAGTGAACATGCAATTTTGAGGTATGTTGTTCAAGTTTTGCTTAAACATAGCTCTTAAAAGGCCCCCCCCCCCAAAACACCTGAACATGCCTCATGAAAAATGGATATTTTTTTGGTTGCCTTTAGGTCGTAAGAGAAGATCACTCTACAAACCAAGCATTAAGTGAGGCAACTCAACCCTCTGCAACTCAAAAATCTCATGCTCCTACACCTCCCCTAAAACTTCTGGTATTTCAATATATACCTAAAATGCATTGGGTATATCAGCATGTTTTCCTGTAATTTGCAATGGTGGTGGTGTAAAAACCAAAACTGGATGGCAAGGGGTGTTCAAATAGGATTTGTAACTTCAGTATGGATTTTTCCTGTAAGTTCAGCATTTTTTTTTCTTTAATATAGATCAGAAGAGGCCTAGATGCACCAATCATAGAGGCACATATTCCAGCATCTGATTTCAGCAACTTTTGGACTGACCAGATTGACCAGAATTCACTAGCAGGAGCAATATGGGAAACACATTAGCAACATGATCAACATTACAGTCAGCAGTAATAGTCCAGTCAGCAGCACAGTCAGTAGCATAGTCAGAAGTCACAACAATCTAGTCAGTAGCGCAGTCAGCAGTCTAGTCAGCAGCAGCAGCAGTCCAGTCAGTAGTCTAGTTTACAGCAGCAATAGTCCAGTCAGGAGCCCAGTCATCAGTAGCAATAGGAACTGAATCTTTACATTTCAACCACCTGCTTTCAATAGGCTTAAAGATAGAAACTTTGCTGCTCTTTTGTTTGTAAGCTCTTGGAGCAACCTCTTCCCTTATGTTGTGATCAACAAAGCAAATCTATTCCCTTCTGTTTGTTGATCTAAAAGAAAGGACGTTGATCTAAAAGAAAGTTAAGGTAATGTTACCAGAAAGGATGTTTGTTTGGACTAAAAATAAGGTCCTGATTGCTAAATGGCACTGGATCGATTGAATGATATCGATTGGTACTTATTGGTTTGAAGGTGCTAAAGCTATGGAATGGCACTGAAATAATGAAGAAAATATATATAAGGTAACCTCAATTAGCACTAAATGGTTCTAGAAGAAACTCAGTATTAAGTTGCGCTGAATTAACATATACAAGCTAGTTCAATTCAGTTTTAGATGATCAGCTTGAAGTCTGTTAAACAAAATGGCTATAAGGCAGAATTGAAGAATGTAGCAAATTTTTAAAGCTCCTCTTAGTTTTGAGGTTCCTATAAGCCTTCTGTACTAAATGGCTATAAGGCATTCATTGCTTGCATATTAAAAACCTCTTATAAATAAAATTCAAGCTTTTTACTTCCCACAACTGTTAAGCAAAAGATTTGATGCAAAAAAATAGGAATAAACAATGGCTTCTCTATTCATCATTACATAGCTCCACCTTCATTAGGTAAAACTCCACAATTAGATGCAAAAAAATAGGTGCAAACAATGGCTTCCCTGAGTTTGATTTATTCTTCTTACAAGCCCACAATTTAATTAAATGGTTACATGGTTCTTACAAGCCTTAGTTTTAACAGCTTCATTAGGCTCCAATGGACGCCACATTTCTTTGCCTGAATGCCTCAGTCCCTCTACTTATCCTTCCAAGTGAGAAAAGTTTTGCTGATTGAGACATTGGAAGGAAACCTACATTGCGAAATGCAACAATGGAGCTATTGTTCATAAGAAATATGACCACAAGCACCTGAGGCATTTCATCTAACACTTTATGGGCATGGTGTGATTCGAATTTCAGTGATGACTCTTTATTCCACCATTGAAGAACCAAGCTATTTTGATTCTGAGATTTAGAGTGATTCTATTACCAACTTTGAAACTCTTTAATCCACAGTTCAAGAACCAACCTATTTTACTCAAATTCATGTTCAATCTCGTTGAAGCTTGGAAAATTCAACTACAAAGAGCTAAAATCAGCCACAAAAGGGTTCTACCCACACCATTCAATCAATAAAGGAGGCCTAGTAACTGTGTTTCACAGTGTCATACAAGACAGCAAGACGGTGGCAAGATGGTGGCCATGGAGAACTTAGATGTTGTTGCTTCCCGTTAATCGAAGAGAGAAGGCAAGTTGAAATTACCTAGCATAGCAGGTCAGTACAATGAAGAATGGTGCTTTCGGTTTTGTTTTTAAATATAATGGTAAGTTGGAATAATTTTAAAATGAGGTGGCAATGCAGAACAAAAAGCAAATTAAGGTGGTACTATAATCCATGAGCTTTGCTTTGATAGGCTTCCCTACTGATATTGTTGTCGTTGCTCGCCTCATGCCCAACCTCATGTCCAACACTTCTGGACTTTGCTTCTTTCATCTTTGGCAATTTAAATTTGGCTATTTTCAATTCATGGATAAAATTAATATTATTTGTCAATTTATAGTAGTTGGTGAGTTCAATTAGTTGGGTTTGCTTATAGTTAGATTGTGAATTGGAGGCTTGATTTATGTTTGCAATTTCCTTGTCCTAATTAATTCCTTGGAGGTTCCCTTTCTCACTCATATCTTCCAATGAGTGGAAGAGGGAAGCTAAGAAAAAGATGAGGAAAAAGAGGTTAATAAAGGGCGATACAAGGTTATGAAGAGGGAAGCTAAGAAAGCAGTCACAGTGGCGAAGAACAATGCTTATGAAAGGCTATATCAAAGACTAGAGTCGAAAGAGGAGAAGAAGGAGGTCTTTGAGCTTGCTAGGGCTAAGGAAATAACAACAAGAGATCTAGGTAGTGTGAGGTGTACTAAACTTAAAGATTGTAAGGTCTTGATTGAAGACACCAAAGCTCAAAAAAGATCGCAAAGCTATATCCTTAAACTCTTTAATCGAGTGAGGTTCAATAGATCTCAACATAGTGACCAAAGGGGTAGGGAGGAGAAACAAAACTATATCCCATGTCGTCTTATCTCCAAAGGGATGATTAAAGAGGCATTAAGGAAGATGAAGGCTGAAAAGGCAGTCGGCCTGGATGGTATCCCAGTGGAAATCTGGAAGTGTTTGGGTGAAGAGGGGCTTCATTGGCTAATGAAATCTTTTTAATGGAAGATAATAAAGATGCCCCATGAATAAAAATTGAGCACAGTTACCCTGCTTTACAAGAACAAGGGCGACATTGAAAACTGTAATAACTATCAGGGTATTAACTTGCTTCGTGTAGACGCCTAAAAATTGCATATTATTTTTAATTGTCCAATAACAGAAATAATACCCCAATTTGTGTACTTGGGGGCCTAGCAGAGTAACTCTTGAATTCAAGTCCAAAAGCCTAATAAAGTCCAAATAGACCGAAATTAAAAGTGTTCAGCGTCTATTAGATATCCACTTTAAGAAGCACAAAAATATTAAGTCTAGGTATCAATATTTTTTATTGAACGAGCCTTCTAATGAAATATTATGCACCAAAGTCCGATAAGCAATGGAAAAGGTATAAGTCGAATATTTAGGCTTGAGCTGAAAATGACATATGTTCACTATGTTGCTTACATCTTGCTCTACACTTATCTAAATATTATGAAATTAGTTTCATTAGAAACTAGAATCAATAAGAGTTTAGGAAAAAAAGCAGAATCACTCGAATAGAGGTTGGACATGAAAACTGTGGCCAAAATAAATTGTGTTGTTTACAGCCCAGCCTAGAAAGCCGACCAGGTTCCTGCTCAATACAACCGAACCAGACCAAGACCTGGGCCAGGTTATCTCGCAAGGAATCCAACTGGGCTTTGTAATTTTCTCCCTTTCTTTGAGTCCTTTTCTACCTAAATAGGATTAATTAACTAGAATTCTAGGATGATTAGTTTACCGAGACTAATTAGGTAGAATTCTAGCTAGATTGGTGTACCTATTTAGATTAACCTTAATGAGACTATGATTAGGTCTCCTTTCTCAAAACCAATTCAGACTATTCCCACAACCACTATAAATAGAGGCCATACCTAGGGGTTGGAGGCATTAAAAAATTCCCATCAGTTAAGGGAATCAAATCAAATTGGCATAAAAAACACATCAAAAAAAATTAGAGAGAGGAGAGGATCAAAATTTACGAGAGAAATACTTTATACATTGGAGTATTGGGACAGAGAGAAGTGCATTACCAATTAAAGAGGCATCCCTCTCATGGGCTCTCCCAAGTAAATTAGGTGGGTTATCATGAGGGCAAAAACTCTATCTTCCCATACTCTTCTACTCTATTTCACGTTTATGATTTTTGATTCCAAGTTACCAAAGATGTAATCTTTAGGTAGTTTCCCATCCTCTATAACTTATTTACTTTATTATTGTTTACATAGGACTAAAGTATGCGCCCTTGGCCTAATGTACTATGATTCATACATCCCATCAATAATGTACCAAAGAAATACTAAAGATGTTGCATGAGCGTGCATTTTTGTGGTTAGGTTTTAATTTCTAGTATTGACAAGTAGAGATCATCAACGATGATTGGGGATGATGAGATGCATCCCATCACATCACCGTACCATCGTCCCCAAATCTAGATTTTCAATTTAAGACTAAGGAGTTAAAATTCCCGCACCAGCAATTGTATTCAGTACATATATTACATCATTTGGACTCTTGTTCATCTAGTTTTTGGCTCGTATAATAATATAATTCTCTTGGATTTTTACTTTTTTTTTTAACTTTCAAAGGTAATAGGTTCAACCGAGTAAGTATCATGAAAGGGTGTATGAGGAGGAAGAAATTAAAGAATGCAAGGGAAGGAGGGGGCTGCTAGTGACCAAGGCCCCTGCCAGTGGCCAACCTTGCAAGAATCAAGAAAGTCAGGGCTAACCACAACTAGTCGTGCCCATGGCCACAACCCAACTCTTCTCAGCCTTTTCTCGCCAAGGCCGCCTGTTACCACTCCAACCTCTACTCCTCCTTTGTCGGTTCAACTACTATTTAAAAGAGCTTCAGGAGAGCTTTTAGGGGGGCCTTTGAATAGGTTTTTAGAGCTATGTTTAGTTTAGGGTTAACTACTAAAAACGCCATTAGGAGGTAATAAACTAGGTAGATTAGGGCTTACTTTGGTGGATTTTGATCCAAGCTTGTAGATTTTGAGTTCATTCAAGCAATTGATACTAAGTCTTCTCTTTCCTTTCTCTTTCCATGTCATATTTTATCCTTGCTTAGATTATGTTATTGTAGTTTTTGTGCTTGATTTTGTTTAGTTAAATGTTTAGTTTGTATTTTTAATCAATGCTTAATTAGCTTGTCAGATTAGATTTGTTTCATTTTCTCTCCTCAGTAGTTCATGTTTATTTGCTTATTTGTTAGATCAATTGTAGTTAGGTTTTATTGTGCTTTCATAATGATTATTAGTTAATCTTTGTTGGCTTGGATTATGATAAGCACTTTGATGGATAATTAGTTTTAAATAGGGCCTAACCATACCTAATTTATGCTTTCAATTTCCTACCAAGTATTCGATGAAATGATTGGAATATATTTCATCCATGTTTTAGGAGGTTGACTTATGCCAATAGGTGAGGTCAATTAGCTGGTATGGGGGAGAGAATGGCTGGGATTTGAACATTAAAATAGCCCCGATCCCGGATATGTCTTAGGGTTGCTAATTTGTGGTCTAATTAGGCTAACTCTGTGAAAATAGGTGGCTAGACTAATTAGGCTAGCCCATACCCCTTGAGAGAGGGCTTGGGTGGTCTTTGATGATGCAATGACCATCTCTAGCTATTAGCATAGGTTTGGCAGGTTAAAGGTCCCCTTCACTACCTAATTTATCAATAGGTCAAATCACAATCCCAAGCCTCTTCTTCTACGTTCATTAGCTTTATTTAGTTCGACTTTCCTTTCCTTTTCATTTGGCCTATATTGAAATATTTGAGCTAATCCCGGTACTTGAAACCCAACTCTCTATGACGATACCCCAAATACTCGACGATAAACCTTACACTTGAGGTTATAAACTTTGAAACTTCAATTCTTCCGATCGAGTTTTTGGCGTTGTTGTTGTCGAGTTGGCATTTTTCAATATTGGGGTTTGCTTGAGCATTCAAGGCTAAGCCTTTAAAAAAATCCAAAAAAATTAAAAACATCAAAAATTTTAAAAAAATCAAACCGACTATTTTCCATTTACCTCAATTTGAGCATGAACTTTTTGGTAATACTTGTCTACATTTAATGATTATCGTGCTTAATGTTTGCATTTCACATATGAAAAATGATAAATATGCAATGTTGTACATGAAGGGATAACACACGAGACTTGAGCCACCCTTCAGTCCATCTCTTACGGTGGTATGTGCTTTCTAAACATTGATGACATATTATTTAACGCAAAACTATTACATTTTATACCCTTTTGTTATCTAATAATTTCTCAAAATAAATTATTAAGTTAGGAATTTAATATGATTTTTGTTTGTTTTGTAGGAATTTGAAGATTAAATAAATTGCTTGAAAAAAAGAGAAAGTGGAATCAAAAGGGGATTGGATTTATAATAAGCAATGGATCAAGTAGGGAAAGAAGAAGGAAGCAAACAAGCCTCACGGCCCAGGCTCAACAACTGAAGCCCAGTTCAGAAGACCAGCTCTCTTTCTCTCTTTCCTTTTTCTCTTTGGGCCGGTCTAGGGGTTTTTTTCCCTTTCTTTTTCTCGCCCAAGCATGCCTAGTCCCCTCTCACTTAAAGTCACGCACCTCGCACGTGACCTCCGCTACTTCCCCTCTTCCCTACCCACCTATGTGAAGCACACACGCCTCACGTACCACACCAATAGCCCCTCCCATCCCTGGTCTCTTCTTCTTCTTCCTTCACTTCTTCTTCTTCTAAGTTCACAGCCTAGACACCCGAAACAGGGCATGTCGTTCCTCCTTCCCCTCATCTGTTACTTCTTCTCACTCCTCCATCATTACCCATCAGCATCACCATCATCAATGCATCGGTTACAAGGTTTGATTGAAAGGCAACCAAAGGGACTGGGGATGGCACTCTGGGCAAGCTTCAAATGTATCAAATTTAGGTTTTAGTTAGATTCACTTTTAGTTTTAATGTTTTATGGGTAAAATTTTAGGGTTTAATTTGAGTTTGGTGTTTTAGGTTTCGTTTTGTTGTTTTCAATTTCGATTTTCAGATTCATTTTTTGGCCTTCGAATTCATATAATTGGTTTGATTCTATCAATTCCAAGCTTCATTTGTAAGGGTTGTGTGAAATTTCAAGAGTTGGATTCTGTTTGAGGGCGATCGAGATCCCGATTCAAGGCCCTGTGTTTGCTCTGCGTACGGTTTTGTTTCCCCTTCGCCCTTGCTCTATTCTTGCTTTGTTCTTATGTTTCTGGTTTGGTTTGAGTACAAGTTTGGATATTGGTGATTGAATTTACAAGCTTTTGTGTTGAATTTCTGATCCAGGTACCTTTTTTTTGTGACCTGGAGTCTGTTTCTATACAGATGGTTACTTGAATTTGTTTGCTCAGCATCTGTTCTTGAATCTGTTTGTGCTGCTTCTATTTATTCGCCTGAGGATTTGAGCAAATCATAATGTTAACTCACTCTAGATCAACTCATGCCTCTCTTCTTTTGTTTCTTTAGTTTAATGAATTGTTTGGTAGAATAATCTGGCATCTAGTTTTAATTTCAAAGAGAATTTTGACAACCTAACTTCATAATACATCCCTACGGATCGACCCTCAAGTGCTACAATGAGAACTGTGCGCTTGTGCTTAAAACTAATCTTTATGAAAATCACAACAAGTTTTTAGCGCCGTTGCTGGGGATGGCGTTGTGACATTAGGTCACACTGATTTGCATCAATTTCATTTTCATTACGTATCTTTGATTTTTCGGTTTTGTGTTCATTAGTTTAGTTTTAGTTGTTTTAGTATAGTTGAGCTTTCTTATGTTTTTGATTTTCGATTAGAGTTTATATTTTGTTTTTTATTTTGGTCCATTTAATTTTGATTTTGGTTATTCTTTTCTGTTGAAAAAAAAAGACTAATAATTTGGTTATTGTGCTGGAAACAGACACAGAAGCAGCAGCAATAAAGGGGAAAAAAATGCTCTTCTTTTGTGTTTGTATTCATTTCATATTTTGTGTGATGTTTGAGCCTTGTGTAGCATAGTTTTATTTCTGTTAGTTTATTTTGTTTTGTTCACTTAATTATTTGAGTCTCTTGTTTTTGTTTTAGTCATTAGTTTGTAAATAGTGCCCTGGATGCATTTTCTTTCCTTAAAAAAAACCTAAAAAAAACTAAAAACTTGAAAATCCAAAAAAATTAAAAAATTCTTAAAATTGAAAAAAAGATTCAAGAATGCCAGTTTTTAATTTCCCACAATATGAGGATGAACCTTTTTGGAGTTATCTTTCAGGACTTAATGATTATCGTGCTCAATTGAATCAGAATTTTAAAAAATGAGAAATTTATTAGGTCATTGCTATGGGTCTAAATTCCGAATCTTGGGATTATGTTAAGTATATTTATCCTGGAGGTGTACTAGGTTTATTATCTAAAACTCAAGATGAAGTTTGGGATTTCTTTGAAAAACTAGCTTGGGATACCTATGCGTTTGAACAAGCTAATAATAATTTTGGATACCCAACTCCTGATGAGTTTGTTTTTCATGCTAATCCTTACCCTTATAATCAACTTATGAATTTACATGACCCCTCTTATTCTTGTGTGTCCCCTGTTTTGTGTGAATATTGTGACTCTTCTGATCATAATACTTATAATTGTCCATATCATGATTATATTGATGCTACCTGTGCAAGTGTTGAAAAGACGATTAATGATATGACTAATAAAATGATAGAGAACATGAAAGTGAGAATTGCTGAATATTCTCAATGTTATACTCAAAGTAGGGAGAATTATAGTGAGCCTGACTCTAGTTTGGGATCTCCCAAACCTGAAGTTAGACTTTATGATGATTTTGAATCCTCTTATCTTGCTAGGCCTAACTTGAATAATGACATGCCTTTACCTAGTCTAGAGTAAGAGAATAGCCTCCCTACATCTCCATCACAAGTCCTTGCACCCCACACTCACTTACCTAAGGATGTCACTGAGGATGTCCTTGTTTCTTCCGAGCTACCCACTACTTTGAATGAATTTTATGAGTTTCAGGAGGGTGAAGACCTTAAGAGTGCTAGTGAGTTAAATGTGAGCATCAAACCTGACATTGAGCATCATGATAAAGATGATTTAGAAGATATTTGTTTACAGGAATCATGTAAGAAGGAAGTCGAGCCTACTACTTTGAAATTCGACGATGATATTCTTTCTATAGAATATAAATCTTTATCATGTGGGCTTGATGTCAATGTGGGTTTGGACGTGGATCTATGTGTTGAGTATGCATCTTTTTCTTTTGACCCCATCCAAATTACAAGTCTGAATTTGATGAATCTGAGAGCATTACCATTGAGACATTTGATTTAGACCAGACGCTTGTGCAAATTGAACTTAAAGGACTTGTGAACTTAGGACCCACTACTTTGTCTAGACTGTTCATTCATGACAATTATATCTCTAGACCGATGACCAAATTCTTAGCACATTATGAATATGTCTGTCTCTTTTCTGTTTGGGCCTAACAATTTGATAAATTAAACCGGGCCCTTACTTGTGCTTTATTGCTATGGTGGATGTACTCATTTTGGCTCCAACTCTTTAATCTCTATTGCATTACTTTTATTGAGAGTTGAGCTTCTTTGTTTGATAAACTGCTACGTGCTCTAACGAGTTTTGATTTAAGTAGTGATGTTTCATTCGATATGGAGTGGCGATTGCTCCATAAATTCCTTGGTCGTAAAGGAGGCATAGCTTAAGTGTACTTTTGCACCTGACCTGGCATACTTGTTCCTATTTATTTCTCCTTTTAATTTGTTTTCTTTTGTATATATTTTTGTAACTTCATTTTAGTTTTGTTTTCTTTTGAATTTTAGAGTCTTGTCTTTGTCTTTAGTTTTGAGTTTTCTTTTTCATTGTGTATATTTGTGTTTCTTTAGTTTTTATTTTATGTTTGCTATTTCTTTTCACTCTCAATGTGGGCATTGTGAGATTTAGGTGTGGGGGTGGGGAAATTTTGAAAATTCTAAAATAACCAAAAAAAAAATTGAAAACTTTGAAAATCCAAAAAGATTTTTGTTTTATTTTTGGGGAAACTTTATACTATTCTAATTAGCTTAAATCCCCTGTACTTTGACTATTAGCTTGTATGTAAGTGTGATGTGTATGATATGTCTCCGTCCTCGGTGTGTGATTCTAAGTCCTAATCCTAACCCCAATTGCTCATTATCGATGTGTAATTCAATCCCTATTTATATTATCATCATTGTCTTAAGGGCTTGGTCTTCCATGATCGGCTCTCCTACTTGTCTTTGACACAGTTACTTTGTTTTTTGTTTGCATTCCAAAAGAGGGAAAAAAAAAGGAAATGAAAAAGAAGGAAAAGAAATGAAATGAAATTTAAATGACAAGCATCCCTTTGAGACATGCACTACTGGGCATTACCCTTTGAGGCATGTGCTACTAGGTGTTACCCTTTGAGGCAATATTGCTACTGGAAAAGCTTGCTTCCTATATTAATAAGTCAACAATGAAGTTTGTATTAGCCAAGTGGGATTGAGTTTGATTCTGGTAAACCTAAGCTCTAGGTTGATGATGACTTGCACACGAGCACTGGGATGGATTCAAAGTCTTGCTGTATAGTGAGGTGAAAAGTTAGTGCTTCGATATCATCCATGGGGTGGAGAGCCTCGATGAGTACATTCTGTTTATATGCAGGCTAATATCTTTGCTACATGGGTGATTTGGTTAGTTAGAATGTGCATAGTCTTTTCCCTTGTGCATTTGTAAATTCGAACTGTTTTTCTGTTTCTGTCTCTCTTTTCCTTTTTCGAATTATTTCGTTTAAAGATTTTGTCGGCATACTTTCTACAAACCCTCATGAGAACTTCCTCATCCACAAGGGGTAACCCAGCGGTTTAAAGGACTTGTTGCAAGTACTAAATGCAACCGTGATTTCTACGAAAGTGAGTTAGAATTTTATTTTTTTTTTTAGGATTTTTAGTTTTATTTTACTAGAGGACGAGCAGAACTTAGGTGTGGGGTATTTGTTTAACACAAAATTATTACATTTTATATCCTCTTATTATCTAATAATTGCTCAAAATAAATGATTAATTTAGAAATTTAATGTGATTTTTGTTTGTTTTGTAGGAATTTGAAGAATAAATAAATTTCTTGGAAAAAGAGAGAAAGTGGAATCAAAAGGGAATTAGATTTATAGCAAGCAATGGATCAAGTGGGGAAAGAAGAATGAAGCAAATCAAGCCTCACGGCCCAAGCCCAGCAGCCGAAGCCTAGTTGATAAACCTCTATTTTACCCTTTTTAGACATGATTTTTACCTCTCATTTCGGCGATTTTCAGTAAAACTTCAAGACCATAGAGGTTGATTAGTCATTCTTTATCCCAAATCTGCCTAAATGTTGTGTTTTTGTGTTTTCAGGAGTTCGATTGAAAGAAACGAGGAAAACAAGCTAATATCGTGCCAAATAGGAGCCAAAAGGGTAGATTTTGAGCCAAAAGGAAGTGGCATGGAGGCACCATGCCAGGCAGGGTGATCGTGCCATGCAAGGAAGCAAGAAAATGCGAGACAGCAAAGTGGCATAGTGGCACCGTGCCACATGGCATGATCGTGCCACTTTAATTCTTCCCCTTTAATTGTAATTTGGCGTTGTAATTTGAGACTTCTTACTTCTCTTGTTCTTTCTCTTTCGAAAACGGCGACTTTAGGTTTTTAGGATTCATATTGGTTGTTCTTAATTTGAGAGCTTTGGATTGAAATCGATTGTTGAATCTGGTAGATTATTACTTCAATCAATAGAAAGTACGTTCCTTTACCCTTTTCCTTTTGCATTTTAATTCAAAGTTAGTTTTTTTTTATCATGTTCATATTCGTGATTGAGGTTGTGATTTTGATGATGATTATGGGCTAAATTTATTGTCATGGATTGGTTGTAGCCCCTATTGTGCGATTTGGATTCGTATTCTAGATTTATATAAATAAATGCCCATGTTGTAATTGAACTCTCACTTAGCACGCCAGGTTTTTGATGAATTGCCTGAGAGGGCTGATTCATGTTTGTAATTTAGGTTTAGGAGATTAACGAGAGTTAAATCCTCTACCTAGAGCTACTTAGTGAGCAATTAGATTTCTTAACACGAAAATAGTTAGGGTTTCAATTGGGAATTAAGGGTTACTCAATCTTGGGGTTTCGTGATTCTAGTTTCATGACAATAGATAACTAGGATAGCTTGACCAGTCTAATGACCTTTGAGAGAAGGCGTAGACAGGCTTAGCTTGTAACCATTCCATTTCAGTTGTCTGTGTGGGCAGATTCGCATGATCTAGTTTATAGTCCGAGGAACACGATAGTGTGGTGAACCCCAATCCAGGACTTTCGTTAATATTGATTTAAACAATAGTAGGAACTTTCAATAGAATACAACTGTTATTGAGTAAAACCATTCCCAATAGACTCTGGCCTGAATAGAGTGTTAGAGGTTGGTTCGGTGGTTAAAACTGAGTTCCTTGTGGACACGACCCGTACTTGCCGTTGCTAGCTATAACTGGCATCGTGCACTTGTGGTATTCGCTTCTTCTTCTTCTTCTAGGTTCATAGTCCAGACACCCAAAACAGGTCATGGTGTTCCTCCTTCCCCTCATCTATTACTTCTTCTCTCTCCTCCATCATTACCCATCATCATCACCATTATAAGGTTTGATTGAAGGGCAACCAAAGGGGCTGGGGACGGCACTCTGAGCAAGCTTCAAATGGAGGTCAAAGCGAAGGTGTCTAGGGCGTATTGAATTTAGGTTTTATTTAGGTTTTAGTTAGATTCGCTTCCAGTTTTAATGCTTTATGGTTAAAATTTTAGGGTTTAATTCGAGTTTGGTGTTTTAGGTTTCATTTTATTATTTTCGATTTCGATTTTTAGATTCACGTTTTGGCCTTTGAATTCATGTAATTTGGTTTGATTCTATCAATTCCAAGTTGCATCTGCAAGGGTTGTGTGACATTTCAAGAGTTGGACTCGATTTGAGGGCGGTCGAGATCCCGGTTCAAGGCCCTGTGTTTACTCTACGTATGGTTTTGTTTCCCCTTCTCCCTTGCTCTGTTCTTGCTCTGCTCTTGTGTTTATGGTTCGATTTGGGTACAAATTTGATATTGATGATTGAATTTACAAGCCTTTGTGTTGAATTTCTAATCTGGCTTCCTTTTTGGTTTGATCTGGGCTCTATTTCTATGCAGATGGTTGCTTGAATTTGTTTACTCGCCATCTATTCTTGAATTGATTTGCTTTACTTCTATTTATTCGCCTGAGGAATTGAGCAAATCATAATGTTAACTCACTCTATATCAACTCATGCCTCTCTTCTTTTGTTTCTTTAGTCTAATGAATTGTTTGGTAGAATAATCTGGCATCTAGTTTTAATTTCAAAGAGAATTTTGACAACCTAATTTCATAATACATCCTTGTGGACTGACCCTCAAGTGCTACAATAAGAATTGTGCGCTTGCGGTTAAAACTAATCTTTATAAAAATCACAATACATATAGGACTTGTTTGAGTCTTTAGCTTGGTATCAATGGCAATATGAGTGTTGATGAGTCCTTTGTGTGTTGTTCCCCCATTCCTATGGTTTACACGTGCAATCTTCATGTGTAGATCAAATTTAGGATTTAAATCATCACCATTCCTCTTATCCTCATGTTGTGTGCTCTTTTTGGCAATCTGTTGACCATAATGTGAATACTTATCCCTAATATGATATTTCTAATAAATGTTATGCTAGACTTAATACCATAACAGAGACAGTGAATGAGAAATAAGAGTATTTTGTTAGTGTGATAAGGGAGTGTGTCCTATTGTATAAGACCGACCCTAGTCTATCTTTGCCTAGACTTGAGGTGTAGCACGCTAACCCCTCCCGGATTGCGGACAGTTACCACTAACAGCTTCAAGGATCGTCGACTAGCCCTACAGATCTCCACAAGCCTTTTCGGCATGCTTCGTCCTCGCTCACATGCTGCCTAGAAAACTTTCCAGGAGGTCACCCATCCCAAGATTACTTCCCAGCAACCACGCTTAACTGTGAAGTTCTTAAGAGTGAGCTTCCCGAAAAGAAAAGTGCACCTTTGGTGATGTGAATAGTCACTTCGATCCTTTTTAAGCCACACTTGGGGTGTTACATGAGGTTAGTCTCTACTATGATTATGAGTCTTTTCTTCCCCTAGTGCCCGATTTTATGATTGATATACCTTTGACCAGCCTAGAGGGAGCGACTGACGCTCCTTTGACTTTTTTACTATTTGTCGCCCCATCTTTGTCTAGCACACCTAGAGACACTACCATTGGTGACTTAAGCTTACTCGTTTTTCCCCTCCCTTTAGCTCGGTGCACAGGGTTAGAGATGGGTGAGCCTTCTAGAGGTGATGCTAGTGTTGTTAAAGATTATTTGCTTGCTTGGTCAAAAGAACCTACCTTAATTGAGCCATATTTGGAGACTCCTTTTAAGGAGTTATGTGGTGATGGTGTAATGGCTGGTGTTACTCCTATCTTTGAGCACATAAACCTCATTTGCATTGAGTCACTGGACTTGACCCCCATTTTATCTCCCTCACTTTCCTTCACCCCCTCTCATTTACATGCATTTTATGAGCCCCAGGTGACATCAAAGGGTATAATCTCTCCTTTGACCATTATTGTGTATATTTAGAGGACATGCCTAGGAAAATCATGTGAAGTACTTTCTTTGATTATGCTTTTGATTTTTCTATCGCATTTGTTAAGTGTAAGATGGCACTGACTATCTTTGCTATGATCTTGTTAGTGTTTGCTTACTTACACCATTCTAGAGATGCATGCAGCAGCACATGATAAGCTCTTTAGAGCTCTAATGGCATCTCTGTTGGAGATCTGTGTCTTGATAAGATTCAGATGCGAAGGTGGGAAATTCATATACCCTTTTGTACATATTTTTGTGAAAATTTTTCAATTTTTGTATAGTTTTTGTTGGCTTCGAGGACTTTGCTCCATTATGATTTTCCTAATGGCTTGGTTGCTAGCTCATATATAGGTGCAATATGCATGATACAATGCTTATTGACGATGTCATCTCTGGTTTTTCATAATAACTCTATCTCACATATGCGATATTGTGTCTACCTTGTACACATAACCGTTGACTTTTGGTGTTAGTTGTTAAAATTTGTGTTTGAGGGAACTCTACTTGGTTAGTTTGACTTCTAGATTTACCTTTAAAAAAAGAAGGGAAAATAAGAAAAAGAAAAAAAATGATAAAAACAAGAGTGTAAAACTGAGCTTAATTCTAGCACCTCTATTTGAGCTTGAATAAGTGCTTTGTACACACCAATAAAACACATAACTAGGGAAGAAGTCCAAATATGTGCTAAGTTGTTCCTGTAGGAGTTTAAGGCCTAATAAGCCAAGAGCTATCCATCTGAGCGGAGGAGTATAAGGAGTCAAGCGCAAAAAAAGGGAGGGAAGAAAACGAGAGGGAATAAAAGATTGGTGAGGTTGATCATCTAATAAATAGAAGTCCATCAGCTAAATGAAATGACCTTTTGGCCCGATTTTAACCTAGCTTAGTCAATACAGTTTGCATAAAGTACCAAGGTGTACAAATCATGTCATTGCATGAAAAATGAGAGGTGGGGTGCATTTATAGCCTATATGTGTCTTGAATGTATGTTTATCTAGTATATGGCTTCGTAGCTATGTTGTTAGGTGATAAAATCAATTTAAATGTGTACATATTTTCCCCTTTGCCTTCTATATATGCTTTGCTTTTGAAAAAATTCATAAATATTTCAAAATTTTTGTGGATATATCTTCTGCATACCCTCATGAGACCTCACTCGTCCACTTAGGGGAGCCAAGAGGTTTAAATGGCTTGTTGCACATGCTAAATGCAATTGTGATTTCTACGAAAATGAGTCAGGTCCTTAGATAGCTTTCTTTGTTTTGCTCGAGGACAAGCGTAAACCATATGTGCAGACATTTGTTCAGTCCATATATTACATCATTTAGACCCTTATTCATCTAGTTTTTTTTTTTGGCTCGTATAATAATATAATTTTTTAGGATTTTTACTTATTTTATTTATTTTCAGAGGTAATGAGTTCAACTAAGCAAGTGACATGAAATAAGGGAAGGAGGAACAAGAATTCAAAGAATTCAAGAGGAGGGCCACCAAAGTCGCCAGTGGCCAAGGTCTCCGCAAATGGCAAACCCTACAACAATCAAGAAAGTCAGGGCCAAAAAGCCACGGGGTGGCCACGGCTAGCCATGCCCGTGGGCTCCTCTCAGCCTTTTCTCACCACATCTGCCCATTACCACTCCAAGCCCCATGCCTCCTTTGTTGGTTCAGCCACTATTTCAGAGAGCTTCAGGAGAGCTTTTAGGGGACCTTTGAAGAGGTTTTTGGAGCTAAGTTTAGTTTAAGGCTAGCTGCTAAAAACCTTATTAAGGGATAATAAACTAGGTAGATTAGGGTTTATTTTGGTAGATTTTGATCCAAGCTTGTACACTTTGAAGTTCGTTTAAGCAATACAGACTAAGTTTCTCTTCTCTTTCTCTCTCCATATCATATTTTGTCCTTGCTTAATTATGTTAGCTTAGTTCTTGTATTTGATTATGTTAGCTTAGTTCTTGTATTTGATTTTGTTTAGTTAAATATTTAGTTTTTATTGTTAATCCATGTTTAATTAGCATGCCATATTAGATTCGTTTCATTTTCTCTACTCCCTAGTTCATATTTATTTCCTTGTTTGTTAGTTTGGTTGTAGTCAGGTTTAATTGTGCTTTTATGATGATTATTGGTTAGTTTTTCTTGGCTTGGATTGTGATCAGCCCTTTGATGGCTATTAGTCTTAGATTATGCTTAACGACCCCTACTTTATGCTCCCAATTTAGAGTTTTTTTCCTTATATCACCAAGTGTTCGATGAAATGATTAAATAAGATTTCATCCATATTTCTGAGCAATTGACTTATGCCGAGAGGTAAGCTCAATTAGCTAGTGTAGGGGAGAGAATAGCCGGGATTTAGACATGAAAATAGTCCTTATCCCAGCTATGTCTGAGAGTTAATAACTTCGTGGTCTAATTTGGCTAACCCCATGAAAAAGGTGGTTAGACTAATTAAACTAGCCCATGACCCTTGAGAAAGGGCTTGTGTGATCTTTGATGGAGCCATCGACCATCTCTAGTTGTCGGTACAAGTTTGGTAGGTTAAGGCTCACCTTTGCCACCTGGTTCATCGATCGATCAAATCACGATCGCAAGCCTCTTGTTTTGTGTTTATTAAGCTTTATTTAGCTTGTCTTTCATTTTCTTTTCATTTAGCCTAGATTGAAACACTAGATCTAGTTCCGGTACTTGAAGCCAACTCTTTATGGATGATACCCTACGTACTCGGCTATAAACCCTGCATTTGAGGTTCTAAATTTTGAAACTTCAATTCTTCCTATCAGATTGCACGATGACCTTTCTAAAACCTTTTTTAAGCAAAATCAACTTGTCCCTTCAGTTGCCCCTATTTGTATTATTTACTTCGAAAACTGATATGGTTTGTAAGTTTTTCCAAAAACTCATTGGCTACTCTATTGGTAAAAGTTAGAGCTTTTTCTTTGTTATTTCATCTATTCCCTGTTTCTACACTACTAGAATTGTGTGGGTAGGTTCGAATCTTAATATTAGAACTTACTTGTATCATAATTTGGGTTCCAAACTAGTCTAAAAATCCAGCTAGGTTCCTGAATCAGACCTGTATTTGAATTCTACACCAGGCTGTGGTTACCGGCAGAGCACAGGCTAGGAAGCTGGACCTAGCTTTTGGCAAGGTTGGTTCCTTGGCCAAGGCCAAGGTGTAATTTCCAAAAATCTTACATCCTAATTCTGTTTACTAAGTAAAAGAATTAAATATGCTTCTAAAAAAATAGAGTACTTAGCACACGAGTCAAACCATTTACAAGGATCGCACCCTTGGGGGGATGGATCCTTATAGTGGTGACTCCGCTAATGACATTTTTTTAAGAGGGTGAGATTTGAACTCTAATATGGGAATTTATTTTAATTGTACTTGCATTAGGCATACTTATATTATAAGGTGTTGCCTCTTAGGGATCAACAGTGCCTCTAGGTCAAACCCCAATATTGCCTCTCGGTAAAGTAATTGGTCACTCGGTGGATCCATTCGACTTTCAACTAGGCTAACAATTACTTCCCCCACTTGTGAGACATTTACGTGGTCCATATGACATAGGAAAGCAACCAAAACATTTCACTCTTACCATGCACCCCATGGATGAGCACGAAGTTTTTAGGTCGTGAGAGAACTGGTATAAACTTAACTTGAAAACCTTGTAACTTAGAACTTTGGCTTAGTTTAGAACTCATGTGAATGTGTAATTCTGTAAATGTTTAGAGCTCTAATTAATTGTCTAAGTTGACCTATACCCTGAAGACCCATGCATTGATGTTTTAGCATTCATAACATCATCAGTATGTCTTAGGAGAGCCCAGATTAGGGAAAATTAATTCGAGGAACTGGATTGGAAATAAAAGCGGCTTTGGGACCAATTGAGTCCTAAAAGGACTCTTGACCCAGAATCTAAATAGGTTTTGATTCCTATTTAGAATGTCTATTTTGGTAAAAAACAATGCAAATAAAAAAAAGGAGACCCGATCGGTTCCTAAAAAAGACAACAAAAAAAGCACAATGAATTTGATAGTCTGTGTTTTGGAATAAAATTGAGTTCATATTAGGCCCAATCAAACCCGGCCGGGATCCATTAGGGTTTAGCAGTTAAGTTTATCATACTACATGCATAAGGGTATAGTGAAGATTCAGAATATTGGTGTTAGTGTCGGGCCTGGTTAGAACCCGACTGGGATCCAATTATGAGGTCAAGTCACGTCCACGTTCTTAAGGTTTACATTTATGGTATAAGATGACATTTTAAGCTCTCAGTGTTAGAGGTAGGTCTATAAATCAGCATAGTCCAGTTAGGGTCTTCGCACATTAGCTGTGAGATACTTGGCACCAAAGAGTCATACATCATTAGGCCTCATCACGTGTAGTCCATAAACCCATCTAGGCCTAAGGTGTATAATAGAACCAGTTAGACGTTTAGAGCACTAGTCTATTCTAGGTTGTATCCAATCATGCATCATATTCATAATGCATAAGGCTAATTAAGACTAAGATATTTTACCAATGCATAAGTTCATAGTTCAAGCATCATATTTCCTAGATCTAGGATCCCTATATGAGTCCACCCAAATCCAACTACATGTTTGACCTAGCCTATTTTAGGTAAATCAAACCGCAGTCATAGTTAGGTTAGTATAGGCCTGTGATTCACCTAAGAAAGAATTGAGTCTAACTGAGGCTCATAAGCCAGCTCTTTAAGCACGACTTAAGACCCAATCTAGGATAAGTTTGATTTCAACCGAAAACCTCACAACCCCTTTTCAGCCTAAACCTTCAAGCCTATCAAGCCATTATCTCTTTTTCTTCAAATTGTAAGTCATTAACCATTTCCATCAACGTATATCTAAGACTGTTGACCACTTATAATATTCCACCTCTCTAAACTGTCACCTTATTGCTCAGGATAGGGAAGACTAAGAAGGTGTACGAACGGATTCCATAACCCAGGAGACTTCTATCTTGAGAAACTCTAAGGAGACTCCACCAGTTTGGTCAAAGTCAAAATCTAAGTCAAAGTCTAATACTTCACAAATCTCTTTGGTAGGAGGTAACAAATTGGCTCAACTCATGAAGATGATAGAAATAATGCGCACTAGACAGGATAAGATTGAGAACAAGATGGAACTAATAGCCACTACACTCCAAACTGTTATCAAGAACGTCCCAAAGGAAAAGGTGGGAAACCTCACCATGGAGGAAAGGAAGACGATAAGAAGAAGAAAGAAAAGGGAGAAAGGAGCACTCCTCCAACCGATCTATAAGTAGATCCGATAGAACAACTGCTTAAGAAATCTTCCATGTGCAGCAATTACTTTAATGACTATGCAAGATTCACTTCAATCCCAAAAGGGAAATTACCCCCCAAATTCACTATGCTAGGCACCAACTTCCATGGAATCGAAAATCCTCACCATCATGTGAGGAATTCTCATAGTGCAATCACTTTAAAACAAATTGACAAGAATAACTACCACATCATATTCCCTTGACGTTCGACATGGATGTTATCAGGTGGTGTAATACTCTGGACCCATGAAAGGTCACTAACTAGGATGATCTTTATAAAGAATTCCTACTTTAATAATCATACAATGTTGACCAACCCGTTACACTCAGAGACCTGGAGTCAACTAAGCATGGTGAAGGAAAGTTTTTCAAACTTTCTTACTGACCATTGCCATAAGCACACAGGTAGTCATAGTATAGATAAAAAGATCGCTCCTTAGGGACCAATATAATCTATCGCGTTTTGTCTATCAAAATATGCTAAGTAAAATTCTAATTAAAAAGGGTTTGATTTAACAACTTTTAATTCACTAACCTTAAATGAATTAAGGAAAAATGCCTAAGAATTCATATAGTTATAAAAGTTGATTAGATCAAAATAATAAGCATGTACTTTTCTCTAATCGGTTAAATCTCAAAGGATTACAATCTCTCCAAAAATCTAGTCTATTCTTTCGAAATCAACTAAATTTCCTAAACTAAGCAAAAGTCGATCTTTCAAACTAATTTGCCTTAGTCCATGCTAAATTTCTTCGATTACTCTCTAGTCCTCCTAGCATGCAAATCTCTCTTTTGAAATGACGTTATATCAAGTTTTATCAAGTAGTCCAATAATTAAATGTCACCTTTCAGTTTTTCACTCAATTGTTCCAAGTGTACAAGCAAACTTTGGCCAAAACTTTATTCACAACATGATAATCACTTGATAGAACGAAATTAAACCGATCATGAAATAAGCACAATTCTACAGATTAAAACATGATCCAACTACACTTTCATAAACTATTAAATTCCTAGACAAAATAAACTACTCACATATGATAAACGATCAAACAACTAACCAATGTTTTGGTGAATTCTGAGAGAAAGGGCTTGATTGAGACAGCATTCAACCAAGGGCTTCAAACCACCTCAAAATCAAACACACACTCTCAAGATTTCTCACTAGAACAACAACCAAACTAAGATTCTAAACTAAAAAGAACAAATTTAAAAAAGAGAGTTGAACTATGCTATGCTTGCTTTTTTTCCCCCTTCTCTGCTGCTAAACAATACCTTTCATAGAAAAATCTAAATGTTTTCAGCCACATAGCGGAAGGAAAATGAAGATGTAACAGTTTCACCCTTCACCACGGTCCATGGGACGCACCATAGCTCAACCCTGGTCTTGGCTTGAGTCGATTTTCTGCTCTTTTCTTACTTCATGGGCGTAGCAGCACATGGGTGTCCATGGGAAAGGTCAAAATACACCCAATAAGGGTCAAATGCTAGGTAAGAAGGCTTAAAATCCTGCAAAGCATATGAAACAACCATACCCAAATATAAATCGAGAATAAAAGTATAGATTATGACTTAAAGACAATAATTCTCCTAAAAATATGGCAAAATAGCCCTAAAAATGATGTATACTCAATGAAGGGCAAAGGTCACTCATATGGCGAACCAATCGTCAGAAGTTAATCAAGTGAGATTGTTTATCAGGAATATATAGCCCACATATAGGCAACATCTAAGGTTTAGACCATTCAAAAAGTTCATGACATGAACATCGGCATGCCTATAAGAGAAGAGTCTCCACACAAGAGGACTCGAAATCAGTCCAATGCAAAAGAATAGGTCGATACTTAAGTCTTCCGTCATGTCTTGGGCCTTAAGTTTTCTTTTTCTTTTTCAATCCGAAGTCTAAGTTTGATGTAACCTTGATTGTTAATAAAATATTTTTTTCCCATACACTCCCTTTTCTAGAATGCTTCTATCTGTTGATGAATCAAGGTTTAAAAACCTGACATGGTGAGCTAGGAGAGAAATAAAAAAAGAGACTAAGGATTTCAATTCATCATCTAAAAAAGGGAAAAAAAATTAGAAATTTCTTTCCAATAAGTCATGCACCTTTAAGTACATGCATGAGATAGGAGGCCTCCTTTCACAACCTGCATTAATACCTTCGTTAAACCTAATAAATTCTCACTTGGAGCCAATTTGAGCCTTCCAAATAAGCCTATCTCTTTCATCGCTATATCTTACCAGCAAGTGGAAGTGTGTCATAGGTGGCATCAATAACAAAATCAGTAATAAAAAAACAAAAAAAAGAAAAGCTCAGACCAAATGGTTTGGCTTAAAAAAAAGAGAAAAAAAAGAAAAAAGAAAAATTGATTGTTTTTTACAATAGCTTCACCACCCATGCATATTTAGGGATTTCATAAGGGTTGTTTGAGCACACCGATTCTCTTCCTCAGGCACCCTAACCTAAAAGCCTACCTTAAAAAGTCTTTCTTGAGGCATTCCTCTTTTAAGTCGTATGTTCTCACTCTCAAACTATGACTAAAATGATTCCACATTGGATACGTATTTTGGGGCCTGGCCACGAAGATTCATCCGTGAAGTAACATCTTAATTGGATCATTTAGTCTTCACACACACACACACACACACACACACACACACACACACACACAGAGAGAGAGAGAGAGAGAGAGAGAGAGAGAGAGAGAGAGAGAGAATAAAGAGTGGCTGATCCGAAAACCAGAAAAGGCGGGCTACACAAAAAAGAGTAGAAAATAAAACCCTGATTTTGGAGGAACAAAGAAGCACTCTGTTGACTACTCCATCGAATTGCACTTGGACAAACATTTTACCTACTTTATCATTGCTTCTCAATCATCATAGCCTCTAATCTCACCGCCATTGCAAAATTCAGAACTCTTGGTCTCAACCATGGCTACGAATTCAAGGGTGAATATTCATTCTATATTCTCAGTCTTTCTACGTGGCCACTCACCCATTACGTAAGGCAGGGAGCTCCCCTACTTTTCCCTAGGTAATTATAGCTTCCACCACCATAAACATTTCTCGCCAAGAAGATCACCATGTCCTTTGTACCAAGATAAAGACAACTCTGGACAGCACCAACAAAGGCATGTTTGTCTGCTACATCCCTACACAACTAGGGTTTACCAACTAGTAAATATTTTCTAACATGGGAAGCATCACATTTACTTTATTAGAGTAAGAACTGCTCTAATTAAAACTAGCAGAATCATCTCCAGCTATCACTATACTTACACATTAGGGCTTATGTACAATAAATTAAAAAAAATTAAGGGGCTTCTCCAGAATAGGAGCACTTTAATGCAAAATTAAAAGGCACTCCTCCATTGAAAGAAAGATTTTCTTCCTGGTTAATTCATACCCATGACCTGGCCTAACCCAACAGTCATTTAACTTTTTATCCCTCATCTTAACCTATAGAGCATCGTCTAACCTAGCCCATCAGTCACCTATATCGTAATCATGCTTTATCTAATGATCCCTAAACTTAGCATAAAAACTTCACCTACTTGCACAAAGGGTTATGTCATCACATGTCGACATAGTTAGCATATTTAACACAAATAAGTCTGCATAGTCAACATACATGCACAATCTACCTAGGTTAGTAATTGCCCATGTGTCAATACAAGGGTCTTTAACCTATGTACTAAACCTCCCTCTATCTTGATTACTTGGGAACCTTGGATTGAAGAAGAGTGCAATCATCCTTTCCAATGACCCTACAAGAAAGGCACACAGCCCTAGTTAGCCATGAATGTACATCAAAGGTTCTTAAGATGGTGTCAATAGCTTCCATAGAAGACATCTATACTTTAACCCTTACCTCAATCAAGCTCAGTCAAAGAAGGGGCTCCACCCTCAAGGAAGGCTTTATGCAAGCATCCTTATAGAAATGAGATCAACCAACTTCAGGTTATCAGGTAACAAAGGCCAAGAGGATCTAGCCATAGAAGACACCTCATCTTTTTTGTTTTATCATAGAAGGACACCTTAACATCCAGAACATTTTATCATTCAACAGACTCCCATCAGAAGGAGATGACTCTAATGCCCAAACGGAAAAAGGGCCGAACTCAAAGATTTAATGCCTCAATATCGCATACCACAAGGGCCTAATGATTTAATCTTCAGGCTCAAATGCCAACAAGTTCATGAGAATTTGACTATAAATTTTCAAGCTTGAATGTTAACAAGTTCAGATCTTCAGACCCATATGCCATAACATCATAGGGATCTAGTTAAACATAACGTCAAGCCTAAACACCATTAAGTTTACGGGGATCTGTAGATGACACCAAGTTCTTAGGATCTAGCCATAGATCTTTGGACATCCACACCATTAAGGTTCACCGCTAGCTCCCGATACAATGGGACATTCCAACACTACTAGTTCGACGCAATAGGACACTTCACCATCAAAAACTACTAGACCGAGGAAAGATCGACTGATCCGATGTTAGGGAAAAATTCAAGAATCTGCTTAGATTGATGAAAGCTCCACTAGTGTAACACTCCCAACCCCTAGGATTAGGAGCATTAACAGTTTCTCAACACCTACTTAAATTATGGGGCGAAACGGATAGAGTTTCGCTTAAAAATTGGTCATTTCCCAGGCTTAAAGTCTTACATTAAATCCCTGTAATAAATAGAAGTATAAAAGGACGCTGGAATAAGTTCAACGGCTTCACGCCGGAGTTTATAACTTTACAAGCCACTCGCTTGGAGTATACCAAATAATATAGTTATTAATAAAGAAGGAAATAAAAGATACAATTCGATGCATCACACATCCAGAGTACTAGGGTTTACATCCCAAAATATTACTAACTTCAGCTAGAAAGGCAGCTGCTAATCAGATGGTTGGCTCACTTGGCCATACAGAGGGACTATAAACAATATGCATTACATGAACTAGAGTACTTTGTTTACATACATTTACAACTCCAGGGGCATATTATATTATATCATTTAACATGTAAGTCCACTTCTATATGTACACATATATGACACCTTTTCAAGGAAGGGTAGACTCCAATTCGGCACAAGTGAATCGACTTCTACCTGTCACAATGAAAACCTGGGAAAAAGGAAAAATAGTAATGGGATGAGCAACCACACACTCAGTAAGTATTCGCCGACTCCTTAAAACCAAAACAGTTACAGGCAATAATACCAATAACAGTCACATATCATACATTTATACATTACTATCATATTAGGTAATCATAGTTCCCAAGAAAGGATTGTCACCCATAAACTTTATACTAGCCACTCAAATTCATTTCTAGGCCCTTAATGACGAAACTTTCCTACTGATAAGCATTTAGGCACATTAACAAGTAAGCAACAAGGATTAAGTAAGATGCTTTCAAACCTACATTTGAAAACGTAGTGACTCATCATATGTCCCAAGAATAGTTTATAAATGACATTAATTTCTTCAAGGCTTATATTCTTTCTAAAAGTTCCTGAAATACCCATATTGATAAGAAAGGCTTGGCAAGAACCTTTCTTCACATGATATGCACATTTGACAGCTTAAATGTTTAATGCATTACAAGGATATAACCATACTTCATTTGGGAGTTTGTTTAAACAATCCTTGGAATCTCATTTATAAGATATGCACAGGGTATGCATAGGAAGCTTTCTTTCTTTTTCTTGAAAACACCTTACTTAGCCTCTTGAGTCTACAACAACAACAACAACTCTTCCTAGTATGGGTCCCGCTTTCATGGGGTCGGGGGAGATCCAGATGTAGGCAACCTTACCTCTACCAGCAATCCTGCCCGTAGAGAGGCTGATTCCAAGAGACCCACAAAAATCGAATTTTGTGAAAACATTTTATAGAAGAAGGATTTTGTGAAGACCTTTAATAGAAAACCTTTTATGAAAACCTTTTTTTATGGAAAACATTTTATAGAGAAAAACTAAGGATAAGTCGCAGGAAATGAATTAAAAAAATATGAAAAAATACAAAAAAAAAAACCAGGTGGCAGTAACTATGCAACCATAAGTGCACCAAGGCAGAGGGAGATACTGTACCTAAACAAACCAAGGTAGGCAAACAATGTCTCTTCCCAAATGCATGAACTACCTGCATGTAAACAAAACGTACGGAAAGAAAAGAACCCACTCTAATGCAACCAAGTGACCAACTACAAGGCTAACTCTCTGTAATCTAAGATCTTAATCCTATCCCGCCACAGTCTCCTATCCTGAGCTATGTCCGCCGTTAACCCTACAGCTTTCAAGTCCTCTCTAATCACCTTGTCCAAACTCTTCTTTGGTCGTCCTTTCCCTCTTTTACGCCTAGGGATGGTAATACTCTCACCTCTCCTCACTGGAGCGTCCTCACTCCTTCTTTTCATATGGCCAAACCATTTGAGTCTTATTTCTCTCAGCTTATCTTCGATGGGGGCCACTTTAACTAAGTCTCTGATCACTCCATTACTAATTCTATCCATTCCCGTATAATCACACATCCATTTAATCATCCTCATCTCTGCTACCATTAACCTTTGAACCTGAGTCTTCTTTATAGGCCAACACCTCGATCCATATACCACAGCAGGTCTAACTACTATATGATAAACTTTGCTTTTTAGTCCTACAGGCATTCTCTTACCGTACAGCACACCTGAAGCATACTTCCATTTTAGCGAGCCCACTTTTATACGATAATTAATATCTTTGTCAATGTCCCCTTCCTGATGAATGATCGAGCCTTGATATTTAAACTTCTCAACCTTTGGTATCTGCATCCCCTCAATGGTGACTTCTCCCCTTGCATCTTCCCTTCCACTGAAACAGCAATGAAGGTATTCAGTCTTCGAGCTACTAATTCTAAGGCCCCTAGACTCTAGTGTACGTCTCCATTGCTCCAGTTTTCCATTAACTCCCTCCCTGGTCTCATCAACAATTCTTTAAAAAGAAACCTCTTTCATATTAGTCCTCTAATAACCCTTATAAGCTTTTCAAATCTTGTTCAAACTGGCCTCTTAATGGCCTAAAAATCTTTCTTTTTTTTTTAAATACTTAAAATGGCGATATGCCAACTGCTTTTATTACTTATTAGGAAAATACTCTTGGCATAAGATCATCATAATGTGCTAGTTGGGTGGGATCTATTTCCAACCCTTAGTGAGACTATCCTCACGCATAAGCTCTTACTCCCGGGATGGTAACATAAATGGAGCTACACTCTCATTAAGGTCTTTGACGATCTCCCACTATTGGGACTTACTCCCTAGGCTAGAGATTCCCCTGTTCTGGCAGGTTCACTCCCATCTTACGTATGTCCCTAAGTACATTATCTGAGCTAATTTAAAGTATATAGCCATAGCAGCTAATAAGTTTGCTATCTCTCATAGCAAAATCATTAATCATACAACTCACTCCTTTTTAAAATTCTTTATGCCTTAAAAATTGTATTCGTATAGTTAAAAATTATTCGTCATTCACTAATAGTTACAGCTACTTTTATTTTCAACCATGAAAACCTTCTTTTTCAAAATTTCACCGGCACACACATGATAAAGCTTAATGACATGAAGGGGAGGACTTCACACGTAACACATTTAAGCACTTCATAATTCAACTTAGCAGAATAAGCCATATATGGCTTCGCAATCCGCACGATTGCAGTTAATCACAACCTAGGCTCCCTCCTCACACAACACCGACCACAAAGGACCTCAAAAACTCTCATTAGTTCAACATCAAGCCATCCAAGTACCAACTCGGTTTCAATTTCATAGCCATAGCATGGCATCATAAAAGTCATAAAGAAATGTGTAATAGCAACATATAAACTTACCGAGTAAACAGCATCCATCCAGTGGCACATTACAGCATATATAAACATATATGGTTCATTAACGTAAATAAGGCCCTCAACGGCCTGAAAAGAATAAGGCATGAAGCTAACTGGCATTCGTAGTTCATACTTAGGGAATAAGCATTCCCATTCTATGTCATTTTCAAAAAGCAAATCTAGTCACATTAAGGCTTTTGAGTCTATTTTAATTTAACCAAGGTCATTGGGTCCTTTTAAGGACATTTCAAGCACGAATTAACCAAATTAGCATGCATCGATCTAAGGCATTCTTAGGTCATTTCAAAGGCCATTCTCAAACATGAATCAACTGACTTAACATGCATCGATTCAAAGCATTCTTAGGTCGTTTCGAAGGCCATTCTTAAACATGAATTACCAAATTAGCATGCGTCGATTTAAAGCATTCCTTACTCCTAAAGTACCTAATTTGCTAATCATATAGTCCCCAAACTCTGTTTGCTCTACGAATAACTCAACCACCCGATTAGCAACCTAGGGTATAACGTTCATGTGACCTTCTAAACAGATTTTAGGCACACCAAAACTGAACTAACAGTAGCTTCTAGCATAACTTCGCTTGCTTCACAATTCTCCAAATTAATTGATCAGTAAACTACGATTCAACTCAACATGCAAGAATCCCGAATTAGCATTATCATTATAATTACCAATTTCCATTCTAAATTCTCTAAATACTGATTACTAACTCAGATTCAGACATGCATCAACTAACATCAGTAAAATCCATTGGAAATTAGTAATAATTGGGGAGGCGAGAAACACCCACATCGAATCCAAGCTAAGGACTCGTTCCAAGGGGTTTTGGGCTCGATTTGGATGCTTCAAAACCAAGATTTTGACTCATTTGCTGCTGTCGTGCCTAACCCATGTGAATAAACCCCAATCTGCCCCAATCTGCTTGCTACTGCTGCTAATTTGAACCTCTCTACCGGAACTGTTCTGTCCAGTTTCTCTCGCCTTGTTGGGGTGCTACTGTTGGTGTTCGAATTTCGCTCTACTCACTCTCTCTCCTCCGATTGCCCTGCCTTCATGTTCGACCATCAATGGTGGCGGTGGTGGAAGTGCTCAAGCTTTAAAAATTCTAGCCCGTCTCCTCCTACGCTAGAGGCCAAGTGACACCTTCGCGTGGGGCAACCGCCGCCCAGCCTAGTCGTTGTCAGCGGCCTATCTCTGCCTTGGCTCCTCTCTCTCTCTCTCTCTCTCTCTTGTGTGGTTCACCGGGAAGGGGGTCGCGGGTACCTAGAAGTAAAGCCCCCCCCTTTGTGCCCTTTCCCCTCGAAAAGGAAAGGGGCTTCGGCCCTATTTGTTCTTTTTCTTTTTTTTTTTTTTTGGTTTTAAGCTTGTTTATCAACTAAAATCGCTAGTCTAATCTCGTATTTTTTATTCTAAACCCAAATCGATAACTCATTCCTTTGTCAATTATTTGATCCCAAATACATTAAGGTTTGATTTAATAAACAATGAAATTAATCCTAAGGTTAACAAGCTGATCGCACTCGGGTCCATACTCGATTTAGTACCCAATAAAGTCCTTACTAACGCTTAGTAAAAATCATTGAAGAATTTTCAAAACTGATAATAATAATAATAATATTCTTTTTAAAAAAATTATCGCTCATATGAGCACATCAATAATAGTTTAACTCATATGGTCACTAAAATACCGTTTTATAATGTCAAATGGCTAGACAGTCAGCGTAACATATAAAACAAAGAACGCCGACATTACATTCTTCTCCCCTGAAAGAATTTCGTCCTCGAAATTTCAAAGCTCAGTTCAATCGCACCTAAGACGTGCACACACTTGACACAATCTACACAAATTGCACTAAAACCCAAAATCTCGTTTACAATTAATTGAAACCGAAAAGGGGCATATGGTATCCAGTCTCCTGCTCGCCAAACGTCTACCCACTCTATTTAGGCGCCGAGGGCAAATGCATAGAATAGGGGAAAATGAGTTGCCGTACAAAACCATATTAAGCTTCTTTTAAAAAGGAACATAGAGTTTCAATTATCTAGATTCAATCCACACAGTAAACAATAACTCTATGTATATACATCGTTAAGAATTGGCATCTAAAGGTATGACAATTGGGTCATGACATGTCAATGTCATATATGGGTAGTTTCTTTCTAAAACATGAATTCAAATCACCTTTAAGATCAAAATGGTTAACCTGGGGACTCCTATAACACTATAGTAGTAACGGCATCACCTAGCATTACGTAGCATAACTTCAGCACAATGGTATCGCATAGAATCAGCAATTCAGTATCCTCAAGCCTAGGAATCATAAGCAACATGAAACCATCTACTATACATATAGCAAGCGATTTACAAAAGGAACGCATATGCAACAGACATTCCTATGTTTATACATCAATTTCAACTAACGTTGAGGCCATTCATTCATGGCAACTTAGACATGATATGTCCAATCATATGAAAGGGGTTAACCTAATCAGGTTCACTTGAAAACATGTAGATATTAGATCAATCTAAGGTTAAATTAATTAACTAGAATGCTACCACATCACGCACAGACATCACATTGCATAATATTGACAATGATAGAACTTGAAGTAGCACTTGAAATCACGTTGACAACATGTAGGGTCAGCAACAGAGCGCTGGGGATTAAGAATCACATGTGACATGGACCAACATTACATGTCAATAGGAACAAATTGAAGGAAAATGCAATGGCAAGAATATGTGATTGCAAGTTTCTATGGTCGCCTCATCATGCTTTAAATACGTGTGCACAATTAATCAGCTATAACATGAGATTAAGGAATTCATGGAATGTAAATAATGACTCAGAGGTCATACCATGCTATGATTCACAAAAGTTAAATCATCTAGATAATCAAGTCAAGCAAATGCCAAAAAGTACAACAGCTCATTTATAAAACACACATAACTGGCCATGAATAACGAACTTAAACAACCATATAAGCTTCTATGGGCTTTAGACTGTATACAATGCTATGGCTATGCTTTAAAACATTCAGGCTCCTAGTAGTGCCCCACAAAAAGACATCCGAGCAAGTATACATGAGTGCAACCCTCATTTAAAACCTAAGGTCGAGATTATGCCTTGAGGTTTGTTCAAGCTATTTGGAGTTAGTCGTCAATCAACTAACATGGGGTAACAATAACGACATTATTGTTCTTGTGGATGTACATTGAGGTTTCACAACATATTTGTCTCAAAATGTAATTGTGGAGGTTCGAGGAACTCCTAATATAGATGGGAAGGTGCTGCTTTCTACTATGGGCATTCTAATTTCTACACTTGGTGTTAATGCTTGAGAAGACATTGGAAAGGTATAAATCATTGCTCCAGGAGTTAACGAGGTGATACATGTGGTACAACAATTTCAAAGTCTGTCAGGTTCTTCCTTTTATCTCTGTTTTAGCTGTGTTGGGGTTGATATATCTAGGACACTATCAATCCTATAGTAAGAATAGCATTCCATGCCACGATGAGCTTAAGACCTAACCGACTTGTAAGTAACAGTGGTTATATTATGGGGAGGCTAGGAAGACTCCTTATATGAATAGTGATCCTGATTAAGGCCTCATCTAAGTATTAATGGCATGTATACGAAAGGCTCGAAATGACACTTAGCCAACAATCAACAAGGCTCTATCACAATCACCCATATTGACATACATGCATATAAAGTTCTCACCGAGTTGCTTTGGCAATTTAGAATTCACATAAAAAGGCCTATCATCTAAAAGAACTTTTAGTCAACAAAAGCAATCTTTTAATCACCTACTAACAACTTGTTATCAACACATCAAGCAACAAATGCATCTTGGCATGTGGGTACTCGAAACTTCCACTTGCACATAGAAACTTATGTTCATAGAACGAGGCTCAAACATCGTTGTAAAGCAAGTACAAGTCTTCACATGCATTAGTAAGGCCTAGCTATATAATTAGAACGGTCTTTTAGTGCGAAAGAAAAACTTTTACTCACTATTTAGGAAGCTTCTTAACTTTCAAAGTCTCCAGATTTCAAAAGGAGAATAGTTTAACTACTCCTAGCTCTTTCCATACCAACCATTGAGTACGTGTGCTCACTCCATTATGGGGCCCAAGGAGCAAATCATACTTTAAGGGCAAAAATGAGCGTAGAGTTGAGACCTTTCCAAACATTTCAATTTAAATCAAGCATACTTTAAACTTTTGATTAAATCACAAAGTGTATATATGAAACAACCATTATTGGAACACTTAGCTCATTTATGAGAATACAAGTCATTCGGCCTATGTTCTAGCAAATGGTTCATTCATCCAATCAATGAGCTCACTTAAGCCGTACATAACTAGCTTAACGCTCCAAAGTTCACACAAAAATCACATTTGCACACGAAAGCAGGCATATATCACATCATCATGAATGCGTTCCTAGATAACTATACGAAATACAAGACTCAGGTTGTGGCCTGTGGTCGCAGGGTCTTGCTCTGATACCATCTGTAACACCCCTAACCCCTAGGATTAAGAGCATTAATGATGTTTTAACCCCTACTTAAATTTTGGCGTAAAACGGACAAAGTTTCACCAAAACAGTGACCATTTCCTAGGTTTAAAGTCTTACATTAAATCCCTGCAATGAATAGAAGTATAAAAGGACGCTGAAATAAGCTCAACGGCTGCACGCCGAAATTTATAACTTTACGAGCCACTCGCTCAGAGTATACCAAAGTTCATTAATAAAGAAGGAAATAAAAGATGCAACTCGACGGATCACACATCTAGAGTACTGGGGTTTACATCCCAAAATATAACTAACTTCAGCTAGAAAGGCAACTAGCTAATCAGATGCTTGTCTCACTTGGCCATACAGAGCGACTTATAAACAATATACATTACGTAAACTAGAGCACTTTGTTTGCATACATTTATAACTCTAGGGGTATATTATATTGTATCGTTTAACATGTAAGTCCACTTCTATATGTACACATATATGACACCTTTTCAAGGAAGAGTAGACTCCAATTCGGCACAAGTGAATCGGCTTCTACCTGTCACAATGAAAACCTGGGAAAAAGGAAAAATAGTAATGGGATGAGCAACCACACGCTCAGTAAGTATTCACCGACTCCTTAAAACCAAAACAGTTACAGGCAATAATACCAATAATAATCACATATCACACATTTATACATTACTATCATATTTGGTAATCATAGTTCCCAAGAAAGGATTGTCACCCATAAACTTCATACTAGCTACTCAAATTCATTTCTAGGCCCTTAATGACCAAACTTTCCTACTAAAAAACATTTAGGCACATAAACATGTAAGCAACAAGGATTGAGCAAGATGCTTTCAAACCTACATTTGAAAATGCAGTGACTCATGATATGTTCTAAGAATAGTTTATAAATCACACTAACTTCTTCAAGGCTTATATTCTTTCTAAAAGTTCCTCAAATACCTATATTGGTAAAAAAGACTGGGCAAGAAACTTTCTTTCATAGGATATGCACATTTGAAAGGTTAAATGTTCGATGCATTACAAGGATATAACCATACTTCACTTGAAATTTAAACTATATTTTGAATCTCATTCATAAGATATGCATAGGATATGCATAGGAAGCTCTCTTTCTTTTTCTTAAAAACACCCTACTTAGCCTCTTGAGGCTCATATTCTTTAAAAAGAAATCTTTTTCGCATTGGTCGTCTAATGACCCTTATAAGATTTTAGAATCTTATTCGAACTGGCCTTTTAATGGCCCTTAAAATCTGTCTTTTTTCTGAAATACTTAAAATGGCGACATGCCAATTGCTTTTCTTACTTATTAGGAAAATACTTTTAGTATAAGATCATCATAATGTGCTGGTTGGATGAGATCTATTCTCAACCCCTGGTAAGACTATCCTCACGCAAAAGCTTTTACTCCCGGGATGGTAACATAAATAGACCTACACCCTCGTCAGGGTCTTCTAGGGTCTCCCACTACTGGGACTTACTTCCTAGGCTAGGGATTCCCCTATTCTAGTAGGTTTACTCCCATCTTACGTATGTACCTAAGCACGTTATCTTAGCCAATTTAAAGTATATGTCTATAGCGGCTAATAAGTATACTGTCTCTCACAGCGAAATCATTTACCATACAACTCACTCCTTTTTAAAATTCTTTATGCCTTAAAAACTGTAATCATATAGTTAAAAATAGGCTACTCATAGTTACGGCTACTTTTATTTTCAACCACAAAAACCTTCTTTTTCAAAATTTCACCCTCACACACATGATAAAGCTTAAGGACATGAAGGGGAAGGGTTCACATGTAACACATTTAAGCACTTCATAATTCAACTTCATAGAATAAGCCACATATGGCCTCACAATTCACACGATTGCGGTCAATCACAACTCAGACTCCCTCCTCACACAACATCGACCACAATAAACCTCAAAAACTCTCTTTAGTTCAACCTCAAGCCATCCAACTGCCAACTCGGTTTCAATTTCATAACCATAGCATGTCATTATAAAAGTCGTAAAGAAATGTGTAATAGCGACATATAAACTTATTGAGCAAACAGCATCCATCAACTGGCATATTACAGCATATATAAACATACATAGTTCATTAACTTAAATGAGGCCCTTAACGGCCCGAAATGAACAACAAGGCATGAAGCTAACTTGCATTCATAACTCATAATTAGGAAATAAGCATGCCCATTCTACGTCATTTTCAAAAGCAAATCTAGTCACATTAAGGCTTTCGAGTCTATTTTAATTTAACCAAGGTCATTGGGCGATTTCAAGGTCATTTCAAGCATGAATTAACCAAATTAGCATGCATCGATATAAGGCATTCTTAGGTCATTTCAGAAGCCATTCTCAAACATGAATCAACTCACTTAACATGCATCGATGCAAAGCACTCTTAGGTCGTTGCAAAGGCCATTCTAAAACATGCATTACCAAATTAGCATGCGTCAATTTAAAGCATTCCTTACTCACAAAGTACCCAATTTGCTAATCATATAGTCCCTAAACTCTATTTGCTCTATGAATAACTCAACCACCCAGTTAGCAACCTATACGACCTTCTAAACAGATTTTAGGCATGCCAAAACTAAACTAATAACAGCTTCTAGCATAACTTCGCTTGTTTCATAATTCTCCAAATTAATCGATCAGTAAACTACAATTCAACTCAACATGCAAGAATCCCGAATCAGCATTGTCATTATAATTACCCAATTTCTATTCTAAAGTCTCTAAATACTGATTACTAACTCAAACTTAGACATGCATCAACTAACATCAGTAAAATCCGTTAGAAATTAGCAATAATTTAGGAGGCGAGAAACACCCACGTTGAATCCAAGATAAGGACCCGTTCTAAGGGCTTTTGGGCTCGATTTGGATGCTTCAAAGCAAGATTTTAACTCACTTGCTGTTGTCACAGCTAACCCATGTGAATAAACCCCAATCTGCCGCTATCTACCAGCTACTGCTGCTAATTCGAACCCCTTTGCCAGAACTGTTCTGCCTAGTTTCTCTCGCCTTGTTGGTGTGCTACTGTTGGTGTCTGAATTTTGCTATGCTCACTCTCTCTCCTTCGATTGCCCTGCCTTCAAGTTTGACCACCAATGGTGGCAGTGGTGGAAGTGCTTAAGCTTTAAAAATTCTAGCCCGTCTCCTCCTGCGCTAGATGCCGAGCGACGCCACTACGTGGGGCAACCGCCGCCGAACCTGGTCATTGTCGGTGGCCTATCTCTGCCCTGGTTCCTCTCTCTCTCTCTCTCTCTCTCTCTCTCTCTCTCTCTCTCTCTCTCTCTTGTGTGGTTCGTCGGGGAGGGGGTCATGGGTGCCCAGAAGTAAAGCCCCCCCTTTCATGCCCTTTCCCCTCAAAAAGGAAAGGGGCTTCATCTCCTTTTGTTCTTTTTCTATATATTTTTTTGTTTCAAGCTTGTTTATCAACTAAAATCATTAGTCTAATCTCGTACTTCTTATTCTAAACCCAAATTTATAATGCATTCCTTCGTCGATTATTCGATCCCAAATACATCAAGGTTCGATTTAATAAACAGCGAAACTAATTCTAAGGTTAACGAGCTAATCGTACTCGGGTCTCTGCTTGGTTTTAGGACCTGATAATAATCCTTACTAACACTTAGTAAAAACCATCGAAAGAATTTTCAAAACTGATAATAATAATCATAAAAATAATAATACTTTTTAAAAAAATTATCGCTCATATGAGCACATCAATAACAGTTTAACTCATATAGTTACTAAAATACAATTTTATAACATCAAATGGTAAAACAGTTAGTGTAACGTAAAAAGCAAAGAACGCGAGTGTTACAACTAGACTGGCGAAAAGTCCGCTCCTACGGCAACAAAGAAACCTGCTAGACCATCGAAAGGTCTTTGATCCAGTGAAAGGATAAGAACCCATTGGCTCTAGGAACAATTGTAAATAATTAGGCCATTGTCATGGCAAAACTTGTTGGATGCCAAATCTCAAAACCCTCAACGATCAGGTTCAGATTTCTAACATCGGCCACCATCACAGCGAAAGTTGGCAGGCCACAAGTCTCAAAGCCCTTAGCTACTAGGCTCGGATTTCTAACATTGACCACCATCACGGTGAAAGTTGGCAGGTGCAAAGTCTCACAACCCTCAATGGCTAGGATTGGTTTTCTAAAATCGACCACTGTCGCAGCGAAGGTTAACGAGCGCCAAGTTTCAGAACCCTCAGCAGTCAGACTTGGATTCTACATCATTAGTTACTATCACAGTGTACAAATCTCAGGACCCTTAGCGGCCAAGTTTGGATTTCTAACATCGTCTACCATCATGGTGAAAGCTGTCAGGTGTTAAGTCTCAGGACCTTCAACGGCCAGGCTTGGACTCTACATCATCAACCACTGTCACGGCAAAAGTTGGCAAAAGCCAAGTTTGAGGACCCCCAGTAGCCAGGCTTGAATTTCTGACATTAGCCATTGTCATGGCGAAAGATGGAGGGCGCTAAGTTTAAGGACCCTTAGCAGCTAGGCTTGGATTCTACGTTAAGCAAATGCCAAGTCTGAGGACCTTCAACGACCAAGCTTGGAATTTTAACATTAGCCACTGTCATGGCCAAAGTTGGCGGGTGTCAAGTCTCAGGACCTTTAGTGGCCAAGGTTGGATTCTATCATCACAGCCAGATAGACAACTATAAGTGAATACCATTAGTTTGACCTTCGCCTTATCCAAGCTCAACCAAAGTGGGGGCTAACTGTGGATACCTAAAAATGGCATCTTATTTTTAACTTCCTAATGATGAAACAATACCCTAAATTGTATACTTGGGGGCTTTATAGTGTAATCCTTGAATTCAAGTTCAAAGGGTTAATAGAGCCCAAAATGCCTAAATAGGCCCAAATTGATAATGTTTCGCGTCCAATTCATATACACTTTAGGGAGTATAAAATTATTAAGTTTAGGTATCAAAATTCTTCATTGAATGAACTTTCTAATGACATATTATGCACCAAGGTCTGATAAGCAACGGAAAAGATAAAAGTTAAATATTTGAACTTATGCTGAAAATAACTCCTATGTACTATTTTGCTTATATCTTGGCCCGCACATATCTAAACATTATGAAATTAATTTTATTAGAAACTGGACTTAATAATGTTTCAAGTTAAAAAAGAATCACTTAAAACAGAGGTCGGACATGAAAGTTATGGCCAAAAAAAATTAAGTTATTTGCGGGCCCAGCCCAAGAACCTGACCAGGTTCCTACTTGATACAACTAGACCAGAACAAGAGCTGGGCCATGTCCTCTGGCTGCGAACCAAGCTGAGCTCCATAATTTTCTTCGAGTCCTTTTCTACCTGAACAGAATTAGTTAACTAGACTTCTAGGCTGATTAGTTTACCGAGACTAATTAGTTAGAATCCAAGATGAATTAGTGTACCTAGTTGGATTAACCTTAGTGGAACTACGATTAGGTCTCATTTCTCTAAATTGATTTCGACTATTCTCTTAACCACTATAAATAGGGGGCTGCCCCTAAGGGTTAGAGGCATCAAAAAAATTTTCATCGGCTAGCGAATCAAATCCAATTTATGTCAAAACACATTAAAAAGTTCTTTTATTTTTTATCTGTTAGCATAACAGTTTACGTGCGATTTTTTCTCATGAATTTCCTCAATAATGGCTAGTGGATGCAATAAAGTGTTATCATTAATCTTCAGCCACAATATCGCTATTTAGCATATTTTCTTTACCCTCTAATGGCTATTTTTCCCTATAAATACTAGCCTTCCCAAAGCTATTAGACACACAGAAAAACATTCTTTATTTCCTCACTTCTTCCCTTGCTATTCTCTCCTCTAGTACTATAGGCGATTGCAATCTTATGTATTCCAACCTTCTAGCCATGAGTGCATGCATTCAGAGACTCACTGTATAAACCTTAGGGAGAGATCAACTACTTCAATTTGCACCATGATCGCGTCGAAATCACTTTCAAGGAAATGTTTCTCGATGGCGTAGCTCTCTCGCTTATTTCTCTTCCATCCATTTCCGTCATATTTCCTACAATTTAAAAGTGGTTTCCTATTATCTGCCAATCAATGCCTATCATTGTTAACAAAGCCCTCTTAAACCTCTCAAAACTCAAATCTCTAGATAGAACCAACTATAGACATTGGTCCCAAAAACTTCTAATTTTCTCTTAACAATTAAAAGTTGACTACATGTTGATCTCTGACCTTAGACCATTACTACTTCTACTGGTAGAACTGACAAACACAAAGCCAAACCTGTTGATGAGGTAACCCTAAAAAAAATTCAAGAAAGATAATAAAACAGTCAAGGGGCATCTACTGAACCATATGACTAATCCCCTGTTGAATTTGTTTGTCACCTGCAAATTTGCCAAGATCATATGGGAGAAACTGAAAGTGAAGCATGGAGCTGATGATACTAAAAAGAAGTACATGGTTGGTGGTTGTGGTTCTAGATTACTGATGATAATCCAATCATAGAGCAGGTTCATGTCTATGAGAACCTATGTGCTAAAGTTTTGAACAAGACCATGAAGATATGCGAGATACTATAGGCAAATGTGCTGATCAAGAAATTTTCACTATCCTAAAGTCATTACAAGAATCGGTTGAAAACATAAGAAGAAAAATCTCATCCAACAAAAACTGATCCGTCACAAGAGAATTGAGGAAGCCAATCATCTCGAAGATAACATTGATGCCCTTTCTTTAAATTATTCTAAAGCTAACTTACTTGAATTTGCTTGTCCAACTCATAGAGACAGGTTTACAGGCAAAGGTAAGAAGAACCTAAATCCAAGCCATCCTAGGCAGCAGAACAAGTTTAGCAATAAGATCCAAAAACCAAAGGGGTTTGTTCTATGTATCCGGTAAGCCGGGGCACAAAGCATACCAGTGCCCACTTCACAAAGGGCAGTCCCAGACAGACCAAAAAGCTTGTTAAACAACCTACAGCCTGGACCAAACTTGTTGAGGAAACTGCCGAAAAGGCAAACCTGTGGCAAACATCAGCAAATGGATCTACAACACTAGAGCTTCAAGGCACTTTTATGCTAACAAAGCACTTATACAAGGCTTTAAAGATGTTGCAGATGGTAAATGTGTCTGTATAAGAAACTCTACAACTGTTAGAATATGGATAAAGGGAAAATTCTTCTTAAATTTACTTCTAGAAAATTACTATCTTTGAGCAAGGTGTTATAAGTGTTTTCCCTTCATAAAAACTTTGTTTCTGGCATACTTCTCAACAAAGTCGGCTGAAAACTGTTGTTGGAGATGACACAGTAGCTATTTCTTGTAATAGAGACTTTGTTGGGAAGGGATACCTCAATGAAAATTTGTTTGTATTTAATCTTATTTCTAAGACCATGAATTGAAATGGTTTTAGTTCTAGTTATATTACTAAGACTGCTTATTTATGGCAAGGTGGGCTAGGCCATGTTAATTTTGTTTCCATAAAACAACTCAAATATGCACTTAATTCCTGCTATTAATGTTTATAATTTTTCTAAGTGTCCTGTGTGCATAGAGCAAAATCTTATTAAAAAAACCCTTCAAATCTATCAATAGTAGAAAAATAGAACTGCTAGAACTAGTATACTCAGACCTAGTAGACTTCAAAACACAGTCAGCAAAGGGGAAAAAAAAAGGTATTACATCATCTTTATAGACGACTGCTCTAGATATACCAAAGTATACCTTCTTAGGTCAAAAAGTGATGTTGAGAAAATGTTTTTGAAATACAAGGCAGATGAGGAAACCAACTCAAACAAAAAATCAAGAGACTTAGAACTGATAGTAGTGGTGAATAAGGGACTAACTTGATAACCTTTTGTGAGAAAAATGGTATCATACATGAGGTTAGTGCACGTTATACTCCCCAGCAAAATTGTATAACTGAACGCAAAAGTAGAACCCTTAATGAAATGATAAATGAGATACTTTTGAGCTTGGTACTTTCAGACAACATATGGGGGGAAGCTATTTTATCTATCTGCTATATTCTTAATAAAGTATCCCATATGAACTATGGAAAGGCTATGTACCTAACTTAAGTTTTTTGAGGACATGGGAGTGTCTAGCTAAAGTTCCCCCACTTGAACCCAAACGGGCAAACATCATTCTTAAAACCTTGAATTATGTGTTTATTATGCCTAAAATAGTGTTGCGTATAGATTCATTTTCATTGAATGATTTCTTTAATTGTGAGTCCAGGGATACAAAATTCTTTGAGCATGTTTTTCCTTTGAAAAAGAATATCTATACTACTGTACATGAAACCATACATGTGCATGACAATGTGAGTATGCCTGCTTCTAGTTCTGTTGCTAAAGACTCAATTGATGAACCTAGGGGAAGTAGCAAATGCAAAGTTGAGACTATTTTTGGTCCTAACTTTCTTACTACCTTTTTTATTCAAGACTTTGATGTTATGTCCTTTACTAATGAACTAGCGTCTATTTTCTTTATTGAAGAATATCCAAATACTTATGCAGAGGCCGTGAGATCCATATATGCTAGGTTTTGGAAAGAAGCTATTAAAAGTGACTTAGGCTCTAGTGTTAAATCAAACTTGGGCGTTGGTCGACTTACCTAAGGGTTGTACACCTATTAGTAGTAAATAGATCTTCAAGAAGAAGATAAGATCCGATGGTTCAATAGATAAATACAAAGCCATACTAGTGATTAGAGGATTTGACTAGAATAAGGGAATTAACTACTTTGACACTTATTCTTTGTAAGTAAAATTTCCACCATTAGAACTCTAAGCACTTTAGCTACTATCCATGGTCTTGTTGTATATTAGATGGACATGAAAATAGCATTCCTTAATGGCGACCTAGAGGAAGATATTATATGTCTTAACGTGAGGGATATATGGTTCCTGGCCAGAAGAATAAAGTAAGTAAGAATAGAAAATCCATTTACGACCTTAAATTGGCGCCTAACTAGTGGTATGACAAGTTTGACAGCACAATGATACAATATGTTTTATTGTGAACACTTCTAATTCTTGTGTGTATTCAAAATTGATTGGTTCAGATGGTGTGATAATACCTATGACATGTTAATATTTTGTACTAATGTCCATGTTGTTAATAAGATTAAAATGCTGTCTTCTCATTTTGAAATAAAGGATATGGGAGAAGTAGATGTGATCTTGGGGATCAAGATTAGAAAGACAAATTATGGTTTTTCTTCGTGTCAGTCTCATTATATGAAGAAAACATTAAAGAAATTTAATTGTTTTGATGTGACTCCTATGGGAACTCCTTGTGATTTGATGTGTCAGTCTCATTATATGGATGATGGATGGATGATGAATAATGAATGATGATTTTACGGATTAAGTCGAATTGGGCGATGCTTCATCCGACTGGCCACCCGATCCATCACCTATTTAGTCATCCACTTGTTTATCTCGTATTTGTAATTAGTTTACTTTTTACTTTTGTCCATTAAATTTACTCTTTTCTAGACGATTATATTATTAATTTTATGATTTTCTTCAAATTAAAATGATGAATATGATATTTATTCATTCATTGTACCTAAAATATCTTTTTTTAATTTTTAAAAAGACGAAACTTTTTTTCTAATAATTTGTGAATATATTACGCATAAACTTTCATTAGGCTGTTCATTATTAGGTCTGGACCCGGACTGGATCGAAGATCGGCTTGGATCGGATATGACCGGATCGGACCAAACTGTGCTTAGTCGGTCCGGCCCATGGTCCAGTCTTTATCCAATTTCGGCCTTTGTTTCGGCCTAGGTCCAGACCAATTAGACCTACAGATCGAACAATGGATTGATTTGTTAAGCGTTTTTGAATTTTAAATTTTCATTTTTACTTATATGTTCATACTCGACAGCTCTCTGCCCCTTTGCCTCGTACTATCTCGCATTAGCCTATTACCCTAATTGTTCGATACCTGCCCACTCTTTTCCTTCCTCTCGCATCCCAGTCGCCCACTCACCCTTGATGACTTACTCGCAGTCAGCCCTCGGCTGCCCCTCTCCAGTCTCCAGCCAGCCCTGAGCCCTCAACAGACTTCACTACTCGTCTGTTCTTGAGTTCCAACGGCCAACGCTTCCCGCTTGCATTTGTAATGGTATGCGCTAATTATTGTATTCAAATTTCTCTATAAAATCAGAGTAATTTCTTGTATATGTGATGATTATATATGTGGAGTGTGATATGTGCGTGGAAAGTATGATATATATGTTGACTATTGTACATTCGAATGAGAGTTTCAAAGCAATTTCTTATGTTTGCTACATTCCAAACAAAGAAGGTATAGTATTATTGACGAAGGGTTTAACATATTATTGGTCTTGATGAGAAGCAAGAGGAGCAACAAGGTTGGAAGTCAGGTTCATAGGGTTTAGGCGAAGTCCCATTTTGGTGGACATGATCCTAGCTTGATTATCCTCAAAGAGTAACCCTTGGTTGTTCAACATAGCATGACTGTTGAAAAACAAATTAAAACTTTTGATTTTCTCCTTGCTGTTTGGAATTGATACATAGGAAGATTGTAGACAATTGGCTAAAGAATATTGAGCCTATTGGCAAGCTGGGTTTTTACATTGGATGGAGGAGAACGAACATACTATTTATTGAGGTCAACTATCTTTCTTTCTTTACAAGAATAAAAAATCAGCATCAACTCTTTTACATAAATTTCGGTATAAATAAATAACCATAATATGTTTTCCCATGGAACGATATATTCGACATCAAAATTTACAACTTACCTCTGATGAAGACAAGGTCATGCAATAGTAATTTGATCAGAGAGGGATCTGGCAAATTACAACTCTAGCACACCATCCCTTTCTGTAATTAGCTCAATGCAATAAGAACTTCAATCAAGTAAATAGTCACCCGTTGCTTTCTAACCAAAACATCTCTCAGATCATGACTACACCATATATCAAATGTTTCATGGGGCAATAACTCCAAATGCAACTAACATCAACTCATTAGACAGAAGGAAACCCACTGGATTACTAAGCCAGATGAATGTTAATCCCTTGTCTTTCTTTTCCATTAATATAGGAATGGTTGGTTTCTATTATGGTTGTTACATACATATTAGGATCATTATTTTTTTATTATAAAAAAAGAAAAGGAAAGATGTGCCATTAGGAGAGGTGAGGCATGATTTGGGCCAAAGTACCTCTATGAATTACATCATAAAGTAGCAATGTAGCATGGTTTTGGCCAAAGTACCTCTACGATTCGCGTGTATATTATATAATGACATTATCCACTTTCCTTTTACTTTAATAATGACAATGGCGTTTCACTCTTTTGTTATTTCTAGGTGCAAAGTGTACTTTTTAAGTCCAAATTGCGATTAGATTAGTCATCACGGAGTCCCTCACAGCTTGTCCTCAAATTTTAGGTTTTGCATTTTGATTTTTTAAAGTAGCATGACGTGTGCGTGGGGGGGTACTTCAGAAGTGGAAGAATCGGTTGACATGGTTATCGATACTCCAAGTGCGCATCAACCGAATGACCATATCAAAATTAAAGAGGAGAAAAATATAAGTGAAAGAACAACACAAAGCAAAAGCAAGGGGAAACAAGTGGTTAGAAAGTCTACCTAAAGGGCAGCGTGTTGGAACCATTTCGAAGAAATCCAAGAGAATGGCAAGAGAGTGGCCGGCAAGTGCAATTATTGCGGTATTATATATAAGGCGGTCCTCGTAGAAATGGAACGAAGAACGTGAAAAATCATTTTTCAAAGTGTCTTACAAACTCGAACAATCAAAGCAAACAGACACAAAGTCAGTCGGTTTTTGAAAAGGATCCAAACAATGAGGAAGAAGCTAGATTGAAGTCATGGGTTGAATCTTCATGAGCCAAGGGAGTTTATAGCCAAAATGATCATAATTGATGAGTTGCTCTTTAGATTTATTGAAAATGTGGGATTTAGACTAATGATGTCTATTTGTTGTCCTTCACTTAATATGCCTTCATTACAAGAGACATTTATCAAATATATGTGGATGAAAGGGTGAAATTAAAATAATATCTTATGCATTCATGTCAAAGGGTGTGTGTAACAACTGACACATGGACTTCACTTTAAATGATTAACTACATGGTGATAACTGCTCACTTTATTGATAATGATTGGAAATTGCGAAAGAAAGTATTAAATTTTTGTGTAATTTCTAGTCATAAAGGTGATGATGTTGCTCTTGTTTTTGAAAAGTGTTTAGAGGATTAAGGTTTAGCATCTAAACTGTACACTGTTACTGTTGATAATGCTCAGAGCAATAGCACTACTTGTACTATCCTTATTAGTTAGTTTCACTAACATGACCATTTTCTTTTCTCTGATGGAGAATTATTAAATGTTAGTTGTGTTGCTCATATACTTAATTTGATTATATGGGATGGGTTGAAGGTTGTTGGAAAGTCAGTTAAGCATGTTCAAGCTGCTGCGGGGTTTATTAGTCAATCTCCTAGTATGATGCAAAAATTTTAAGAATGTGTAGTTGTAGAAAAAAATAAAGTGCAAGGCTTCTTTGTCTCTTGATGCTTCCACTAGATGGAATTCCACTTATAAGATTCTTAACACTGCTTTAGTTTATGAGCATGCATTCACCAAGTATAACAGAAGAGACCCTGATTATAATGTGGAGTTGGCAAAAGATGATGACACAAATAGACCTCCTAACTCTAATGATTGGAAACAAGTTAAATACTTGTTAGTTTTTTTGGAGATTTTTGATAATTTTACTTTGCATTTGTCTGGTACTTCATATGTGACATCCAACGTGCCTTTCTTTGATATTGTGGCTATTCATACTATGTAAAATAATTTGGGGCAAGTTGTTAAGACCATTAATGCTAATGATGAAGAAAGTGAGAAAATTGAGGAGATTAGATCTGGAGTCACAAACTTTAAAGAATGGCCAAGAGGATGAGGATGAAATATGATAAGTACGATGGCACACATGAGAAAATGAACCCTTTGGTGTGTATTGCTCCCATCATTGATCCTAGGTACAAGTTAGCGGGTGTTCGGTAAAGTACAAGGTAGTCTTATAGTTTTTAAAGTGAGAGAGAAATTGGAAACTTTGTTTGATGAGTATTGGCAATCACACAAGCCATTGGCTCCTCAAAGTAGGCAAAGTAGCAAGGAACAACCTATAGTTGAGAAGGGTGATGCATCTAGTAGAGCTGCCTCTTATGCACAACAATTAAGAAAGAAGTTAAAGGGGTCAGATGGAGGAAGAGGAATTATCAAGACAAAGTTGCAAAAGTATCGAAATGAGGGACTTGAAGAGGATGAAGTAGAGGATAATGTGTTGGCATGGTGGAAAGTATATGGTCATTGACATCCTGTGGTAGCACGTATGGCTCGTGATGTATTAATCGTGTATGTTTCTAAGGTTACATCAGAGTTGGCATTCAATGCAGGAGGATATACTCTTGATTCATTTAGAACTTCTTTGACTCCAAAGGTAATTGATTAATTAGTGCAGTTTCTTTGTATTATATTATAAATTTATAACTTATTTATCTTTTATTAACTGATGAATTTTGCTCGGTTTGATTGTGTAAACATGGTCTAAGCTCTTATATGTGCACGAGATTGGCTTAAACCAAGCAGTAGATTAGATATGGATGACTACTTTGATGAATTGAAGGACCTTGATTAGGGTAATGTTCAATTTTTCATTTCTTTTTTAATTTTGTTTATTTACTTTATATAATTACATGTTCTAACTTTTAATTTTTGTTCTTTCTATTGTGTTTATTTTAGATCTTGGTAAATTGAGTCTTAAGGATAATGTGATTGATATGGTGATACTTTGAACATTTAATATTGAGGTAATTTTCTTTTAATTGTGTTTATTTTACATTATATTACTATCCTAGTATCTTTATTATTTTCCCTTGATAAATTAATTGTTAATTTTTATATTTACTAACTTGATCTTTTATTTATTTCATATACTACTTGAATAAGTAGTTGAACCTTTAAGATAGGAGCACAAGTCTTGGAAGGAAATCCTTCTCCAAGTCGAAGACAGTGGTTTCAAGTTTGGGAATCGCATCGGCATTGGTTTGAAGATTGAATCGGTTGACTCTAAGAAAAGAACATGTTGTTGAACACCTAAAACTTTCATTATGTAATTAACTTTTAAGTTTAGTAGGTCATGTATTAAAGTTTTATAGTTTGGGAGTTGCTTTAGATTTCTATTTTGGATGTATTGGTTTGCTCAATTGGTAAGTTTAAGTCAACTGATTTAATTCAAGTCACCTAGTCTAAATTGGAGATTGGAATAACTAATATTTGTCTTTTGAAGTGAACAATAGCCAGGCAGCAAACGGACTCGGTCCAAATTCGGTTTGGTCTTGGTTTGGTCTGGATTATTCCCGGTCTATTCCGGTCCTGACTGATGTTAACCGGTCCTTAGCTTCCTCCCCAACTAGTCTTTGGTCTAAGCCAGTCCGGTCCTGGACTGATGAACAGCCATAACTTTTATCACCCGTTTATAATCCGACCCACCTGTTTTCACCCATGGATGGTAGATGGATGAATTGGATTGGATTTTTGCAGATGATGGATAAATTTGATGAAGTGAATGAAGGTGGGTAATGGATGTGGATGATGGTTCAACTGATCCAAAATCGATCCATTGTCACCCTACTTATGATCCTAGCGTACACCTTAGAAAGAATAAGGAGTCTAGTATTTCCTAAACCAAAGCTAAAGTCATAGGAAGTGTTATTATTAGGTTGAGCCATCCTACCTATAACTCTAGTAAAGAGCATTGGGATGCACCATTTCAATCACTTAAGTGCTTAAGAGGTACTATGGACTGGTGTTTGCATTTTAATAAGCTTCACATTATTTTAAAAGGATTTTATGATGCAAACTAGTCTCTGATAATAATGACGTTAGTTCTACTAGTGGTTATTTGTTTACCTTAGGTGGAGGAGCTATCTCGTAGAAGTTTGCCAAGCAGACTTGTACAGCTTGCTCTACCATGGAAGCTGAATTTATTGCTTTTAAGTTAGCAGGTCATGAAGCAGAATGGCTGAAAAATCTACTAGCAGATATGCCGCTATGGGGAAGGCAGCATATGGCTATTTTCCTTCACTATAACTCGCAGGTAGCAATTGGAGCCGCACACAACATTGTGTATAATGGAAAGAAGGGATATATTCGCATTAGACACAGTGTAGTGAAACAATTGCTAAAACATGACGTCATTTCCTTAGAATACATGAAATTTGAGAAAAATTAAGTGGATATATTGACTAAGGGCCTGACCAAGTGAGTCATTCTTGAGACATTGAAGGGGATGGTACTAAAGCTTATGGATTGAGATAGTATGGTGGATATCTGCTTATAGTCAAATGAAGTCATATTAGCCACAATATGCACTACTTCTACATCACTATGGCATACGGTAGTGCTTCTAAGAGGTTGAGCTCGTATGCTTTTAATGGATTCGTAGCCCGTTGGGATGGTGCTATTGGGATGCATTTGATGGATTCACCGCTTGACATATGTGAGGTTAAGCAACATCATGATCCTAATAATTCGATACCTATGTTTACGGTCGTCCATGTTAAGATAGACTTAATAGAATTACCTACTTAAGCGTGAAGTTCTATGAGAGACTATGGGCTGTCACTCTAGAGCACTTATGAGACCTTAGATGTGCCTGGCCTTAAAAGGCACAAGTTAGTTATCATGGAATACGCAGCGACTATAAGGGATGATATATGTTGTGAGGGTCTTAACCAGGTTCTAACAAGTTTAAGATTCATTCACTTGACAAACTCGGTTGTTGCCCTAGTTCACCGCGCATTAATTCAATTGAAAGATATAATGATAACAACTAGCTTTCTTTTCATAACTTCTCCTTGTTCCATATAGAAAGATAAAAAGCCCCTTGTGGGCTTTTTATTACTTCCTTTTCATTAAGCTTGCTGAATTCCTTTGGGCTTTGTTTTATTATTATTGTGGGGTGAGGGTTGATCCCCACATGCATATGCATGCCATTGCTCGTACGGTGCATCCATAGTTGTGGTCTATGTGCAGTGGGCTATGGGCTTCTCTTGTTTGGGAATTTTTCAGAGAAGAATTCTCTTATTTTTTGTCCGTTGGCATAACAGTCAATGATTGCATGCAGATTTTTCTCTTTGTTTCCTGCAGTAACGGATAGTGGATCCAATTAAGGATTATCCATGATATTCAGTCATAATACCACGGTTTAGCAGATTTTTCTCACCCTCCAATACCTATTCTATCCCCTATAAATGCTAGCCTTCCTAAAGCTGCTAGACACATAGAAAAACATTCTTCGTGTCCTTTCTTCTTCCTCTACTATTCTCTCCTTTAGTACTCTGGGCAATCGCAGCCCTGTGTATTCCAAACTTCTGACCATGAGTGCACGCGTTTAGAGGCTCACTGTATAAATCTTAAGGAGTGATCGGATGCTTTCATTTGCACCCCACTCTAGGCAAAATCACTTTCAAGGCAGTGGTTCTTGTGTGCCTTGTGAACTTTGTATAGTCATCTTGTTTATCAGACCTAAACGGTGAATAAGATGAAAATACGACCTTCTTATGACAACAAAATTTTATTCTATTATTGTTTCTATTTAAACCTACAAGTTCATGTAATTAACATAAAAGAACATAAGCAAAAAAAAAAAAAAAGAACAATCAATGTGATCCAAAAGCAAAAACATAAGATAGACAACCAGTATAACATTTTGTTGGAGGCAACAAGGGTGAGGGAAGGTAGTAGCTGCTAACTTTAAGGTAGGGTGAACGCAGAGGTGGGCATAAGGCGAGCAACTCACTTCAAGGCTGGATCTCTTTTCAAATTGTTATGATAATTGAAGGCTTCTATCACTACATAACCAATAATACTACATAAGACTAAGTGAGGATGTAGTTGAGCATGTCAGTGGAAGCAGTAGAAGCTACTTACCTATAAACAGCTGCTATAGATGTTCTAAAATCATTCTCAACAGTAATAGGATTTCTAGAGAAAGGCACTTGCCCCGTGTAGATAGAAGGAGTTGATTGTCTTTCCCTAGATGTAAAACTAGGTGGAAGTATGAGCTTCTTTCAAATTTCAATCATTCAGCCTACTATTAGAACCCACAAACTAATAACGTAAGTTAGTAGCTTCCTCTGACTGCAGCTAGGGTTCAAAAAGAGATGTGAAGGTCACAAAAGATCCTTTTAAGTGGATATTATATTTATAAATAAGAATTATCAAAGAAGATAGTATATATACGTCACTACTGTCGACTTGTCAACTACCCAGTACTTAAGCACCAAAAATTTCCACATCTAAAAAAATAACTAATATGAGAACATTTCCACCGCCAAAAGTCCTCCAATTGTTAGATAATCACAACCAACAATATTAACCACGAAACTAAGTCTGAAAGAAGGAGCCACCTTGATTTTTGACATATTTTTTTCCCTATATATGTAGAGATATACACACAAACATCAAAAGGAAATAATATTCCATCTACAAATGAATTCGCAGTAATATAAGCAAAATGAACTAATCATAATAGGTATCATTTTAATACATTTGCAAGAAGTAGGATGGGAAAAAGGCAATGTAAAAGTATAAAACATTAAAAGAGGTATTTCATCTACCCCCTTAAGGTTTCGATAAATGTTTTTTACCTTCTTGTCCTTTTCGAATTAGTATTCACCGTCCTTCACTTTTACATCAAAGTATTAACCACCAAAATTACCAAAATGTCCTTCATGCTTATAATTTTTTTGCCCCTGCCTCTCTCCTTTGCGCATTTGGAGCTTCATTTAGCCCTAACCCGATTCTCTCAACCTCGATCTCACTAATGTGACCTACAATGGCCATGACAGTGACCATTAAGCCCAATGCCAAGGTCGTCGTGGTTTGGCTAGCCTCTCAACACTATGCATGATACGACTTGAATCTTCTTTGACCTTCTAGGATAAGATTTTCTCTCATATCCCATCTTCAATTCCCTAATACTCGGCCACATCTAGGCAAGAAAATTAGCGTCTGTATTGTTAAAGGCTACAGCTTAGTCTCCTGAAACTATGAGTTTTCCATGCCATCAGAGAATCAAGCCAATTTCAAGGGTATGAAGGGCATTTTATGAATTTGGGGATTTAGAATACTTTGATGCAAAGGCGAAAGGGAGCAAATAATAATTTGAACAGGATAGAGGTGTAAAAAATATTTATTAAGATCTCAAGAGGGGTAAATGAAAATACTTTGAAATTTAAAATTTTGATTAAACTCTGACCAAAGGTTATGACCACGACCACAATTATCAAGTCTTTAAAACCATTAATGTATATAAGCCCTTAAAAATCCTTTTCGCCTACCACAGTCTTAATAATTTATTTTCCCTCGTTGATGATAGTATGATACGGGATTGACTTTTCCAACCTTTTGATCTATCTTAGAATGAATTAGGTTTCTTTTGATAACAATGAGAAGCTCTTTTACAGGTATGCTTAACTTACTGCGTTTTATTGTGACAAATTTTCATCTAAGCATTGCGATTACAATTAAGGCAAGAGAAGGGAGCAAATGGGATGCAACTGATGGCAGATGCCCATTTCTATAATAAGAGGATAACAATTTGGCAATTATTAGGCCATGTTAGGCAGTTGCTTATTAACTGGAATGTTTAAACATTTACGATGTTCAGGCCTACAATGAAAGAAGCATAATAACTAGGCAATTCAAAGAGAAATGTGCCATGTAATTGTGGTGTAGATTGTTTTTTATATGCTATCTATGCTATTCCTCCCAACAAAAATTTAAACAAAAAAAATCCTCAATGAGCAAAAGTTACTTTTCTATTTACATTAGTAAGTTAAATTAACTTGAGGTCATTAAATTTTAAAGCAATATAGGAGAAATGATGACAAGAGACGAAGTAACCTACACAAAATTCAGACGAGATGAGCTAATACAGGCATGACAATAACCAACTATAAAAATTGAATATCAAGAATAGATGCTAGACATATCTTCTCTCTTGAGTCTAACCGTCCAAAACCTTCGGTTGTTTGCAACATATAACTGCAATTAGAAGCTTAATCCCACAAACATTAAGCCTTTTATTATGGGCCTTAACCTTTTTATGGGTTTATTGAGAGAGGCTTTCAATGGCCTCTTAACTACCTTATAAATGTGATTTAGAAGAACATCAGATCAGTTTAAAATTCAGGAAGGCAAAGAATCTTTGTCAATGAAAAGGTATTTTGAATTCAAGTAACTGTAAAGTGACCACACATTTTTCATTTCTTGAAATTGTGAAAAAACCTAAATGAATTATGTGCCAACCAGTGGCTTTTTATGGGAGTGAGGGCAAAACATTTACTGAGAAAGGCCCTCGTTAATTAAGATTCTCTATCCAAACAGGCTTTTTATTTAAGGAGCTTTGCAATCAAAATTATTTGATCATGCACTGGCATGGAGAATGGCCTCACATATGACACAAAGAAATTGGGTTGTCGATGATGTATTAGATTGTGAACACCTTCTTGTTTGTGGTTCTAATAGAATGCGTACAATGGAGGATGACTTGATGATTTACTATGCAAATGTTAATTTCAAGCCATCCTTTCCGCTAGGAAGTTGTTGTGACCTCAGTTGATATTGAGAAATTCTTATCTTACTCAAGAAAGAATTATGAAGATAATTCCCTAAAGATCTTTGGTGTCTCTCAAGAGGTTTTTCTAAGAGGGACAAGCTTTGTTTTATCTTTTCTATTCTATTTTAAGAATCGTTGTGCATTTAAACTCTTCATATCACAAGTGAGCTTTCTATAAAGAGTGAATGTAACGTAGAAGAGAACATCCTTTGCTCTTCAATTGTTTATTTGTTCT
>JAKOGI010001375.1:90000-242500 GCA_029747015.1 Carnegiea gigantea
TAATATTCACTAATAATATCCATTTATCAAATTGGGAAGCATGAAAGACTGTACAGCGAGTAGGCACATAGCAAAGAGGTCATGATGAGCCACAATAGTAGCAGATGTAAACAAGTAACGATTGAAGTCACTGCTCATACCATTGAATACAACATTCAAATATCTAATAGCTTCTTAAGACCATAGGAGCCTAAGAAGCAGGGCAGGTGGGGAAAACTAATTACTCAGTCCACAACAGCCTTAAGTGACTTTCACCATTTCGCTTCCTTATTATGAGGGAGCATTTCAACCACTACCTCAAGGGTTTAAAGAAATATGATTTTTATAATGATGGGGGCAAGAATATATGCATTTGAACTAGCAAAGGCAAAGTCTCACGACTCACAATAAGGTATGGTATGGAATTGTAAGAAATTCCAAGAGAAAAGTCTAATCCAAATCTAAGGAAATGTTTAGGCAACTACTGAGCTTTAAAATTTTTCACATCCAACTAAGCCTCGTGAACGTAAGGAAGGATGCACAATATGCAAAGTACACCAATGATCTTAGTAAGGACTAATGAATATTTAAATTATGAAAATAACGTGAAGAAAAGGGTGGTGAAGAGTGCAACCTTTCTCCAATTGTAGCAATTGCGAGTACTGAAAATAGTTTTGGTGGATGTCCTAAGCATGGTGGTTGCAATGTCTACCACACAATATGACCAATATAACTTCAACCATAAATTGCATTATCCAAGCACATAATCAAAAGAAACCCTCTGAGTGGCTTCCCATTTGCAGTTGGCATAGAAACCAAGTGTTCCATTTGCAACAAGAAAATTTTTGGACCATTATGCTCAAAAATAGTACCTTATCAGCTATAGAATCCAGAAAAAATCAAATGCAGACTCCAAATCCATTTGAAAGACATTGACAACAAAAACATATGACCTTAGAGAGTTGGAAAGGAAAGAATAGAGAATAACACTTTGTTAATGACATTAAATAACTTTATGGTGAGGTAGTCATCAAGCCAATATCTGAATGCAGCTGCAACTAATATACTCATAGTGGGGGTTGTTTGACTTGTCCCCCACCAATTCTTCACATACTGCTATGATAATAGAAGTTCATTAATTAGGCCTCGCATGTGTTGATGATCAAGTTGGTCTTTTAATTTGTGGACAACTTAATATTTAAGTTTGAACACATCTAACATTCCAACATCATTTAGAGATGCTACAATCTACGGCAAACTCCATTCGGTGCAAATCATCAATATGGTGAGAAAAGAACTATGAAATTCATTATTGTATTCACAAAACTTGCCAAAAGAATTCAAAATTAAGGGAAAATCTTTACGCTCATTCTAGGTACATATAGAAACTACATCTATTTTGAGTTTGAAATACAAAACAAACAACAATGATTCAGATTTCCCTATCAAATGTGACAAAGAAAAGCTCAACTACTAACATAGTTTAAGAATTAGTTATGGTAAACAGACGATAGAATTATAGATGGGTTTGCTTAGGCAACTTTACGATGTACCAATCATAGCATTATTCTTCTCAAAATGTAGACAAATTCTAGCAACATTGGGATAGATTTGATCCAACAAACTTTAATTTCTAATGATGGAAAACAAGACTAATAGAAAATAATGTCCATGGACTAAAATACGAAGCTCGAAACACATCCGACCAACATAAATCTGGATAGCAACAAAATCAATATCGTACATTGAAAACTTGAATGATGACCATGGCTTGGCAAATTAGTACCATGATTGAATTGCAACAATAGAGTCGAAATAGAGAATTGAAAAAAACATATTTCCAACCCAAACCCTCCCCCCTAAAAAAAAAAAGAAGGCATCCATAATTTGACCTCCAATTAAACAAAGATTCTAACTGTAACGAAACCAAAGACACAAAATTTGAAAATATGTCCATATATACAATTATTCTTTCAAAGTTGTTCACCATGTACATATATTTTTTTAAAACCTGTGCGAAAATGCCATTAAAATAAATGAATTTTATTTTTAGTTAATTACCTTCGTGGTCGAGTAATCTAGTATCAACCAACATATGACCTATTTCAGGAACATATACAGTCACAAATTACTAAATATAACCATCTCAGTATCATAAATTAGGAAATTATTTTTTAAAAAATAGACACTCAAGAATGGGAAGAAGAGAAGGAAAAATGAAACGTTTACCATCCTCACAGGATAAAAACTTGACCAGCTTTCTTTATGGCCATTTTCAAGTAATTCCATTTGTTAATTCCCAGATTGATACAAATTAAAGCAAGATCAAATTCACCACCATACTGTTTGTGATCTAGAAATTCAGGGAAGGATTTTCGAAGAAATAGATACAATAGCTATAGAATTTGAAGGAAGAAGAGAGAAAAAAATCATCATAGCTAACTTCAAAGCTAACCAACAACTAGCCGAAGCCCTGAACATGAAACCCTAAAATGAGGCATCTACATGACTACATGCTTGCTTCTCATCCTTGAGACCTATAAAAACACCAAAATAATGACCTTAGAGGAGGGTGTCAATTTAAATAAAACCCTGGATGTTGCTCATTTGGAGGAAAAAGACCATGGGGCTTTTCTCAATAAGTGCAAAGAGAATGAAGACAATCTTATGAGCACCATTACCAACAACCTTACACTACTGCCATAAAGGCCGCCACCACAAAATCTATTGTTGCCTTCAAATTTTTTCAAACATCAAGCATATGAGAGTGATAATGCCTTCAAAATAGAGTGTACAACCACACACAGATACGCAAACACACAGAGAGAGAATGAGATGAGGGGAAGGGAGACAGAAGATGATTCGAGAGGTTATGAGAGTGAGGAGATTGAAAGAGTTTGTCCAAATTCAAATATTAGAAAAAAATATGAGTGCCTTGAATAATGGTAATTAAAATAATATCACCCATTTACTATTTATTGAAGGAAAAGTTTTGACATTTCAAGTATAAAGATTTGTTCAATCTTTGCAAATTGATTACTTAACAGGATATATCGGTATATGCAGTAGACTAAAAAATACACAGCATCGAAAGAAAAAAGGGGATAGACAAATGGACGGACAGAAAAAATTCAAAAAATGGTGCCAACGGACTAGTCAAAGTTGTCTTAATGATAATGATGACAGAGAGACGGTAGTTGTTAATACAGTGCGAGGAGACAGGCCCAGAGGGAGAGGGAGAGGGAAAATGGCTTTCGAAGCAACCGCAAAACAACGCTGTCCTGACTCACGTTGTCATTTGCTAAACATCCTGTAAAGGAGTTCTTCACCCAAGGAACAGAGCGAGAGAGAGAAGGAGAGAGGGAAAAATAAAAACATTATAGAATCTTCGTGGTGATAAAAAAGGCTGGGAGCAGAGAGAGAGACTGAGTGAGAGAGTAAGCCCTCAATGTACCCTAAGCACCACCTCCTCGTTCTCCCTACGACCTTGCCGTAATTCAATCGATCATTCAATCCATCAATCAGTTCATTCGCCGTTAATTCTACTTCTTTGGGTGCTGCTTCTGAAATCAATTTGTGCAAATGGTTCCGCCATAGCGTTCCAAAACCCTAAAAAAGATTTCACTTTTTACTGCGCTTGAAAAGTTCTGGGCTTTTTTTTTTTTGGGGGGGGGGGGGAGATAGATGGAGATGTACGTGGCGCCGGCGTCTAACCAGAAGTCGGATCTTGCATCTGGGTCTGGGGATTTAAGGGTTTATCAAACATGGAAAGGCAATAATGTAAGTTGCCCTTGCTTCAATCATGAGGTTCTCTTTGTTTCTTGTGTGCTTGTGAACTTTACTACGTCTGGGTACTACTGTTTTGCATTTTGCGTGTTGTTCATTTTTTATGCTCCATGTTTTACTGTTTTTGGTTTGATGTCACTAGTACATTTGTGGGTAATTCCAGTTACTTCACCTGCGAATGATTTTGATTGGAAGGCTTTAGTGAGCGATTAATTTGCTGGGGTGTTGGTATTCTGAGCAATCACGTAGCCTTCTTTTTGGTGCTAAGGAAGAGCTCCTGTCTTTCTTCTTTTGGGGGAAGGGGCAAATAGAGAAATATATTGCTCATTTATGAAAATGCTGTACTTGTCAACAGCCAAAAGAGTAGGGAAATACACTCAGGAAACTCACCAATGCATGTACAATCTTGAACTCTGAAAGGCCTAAATCCCTGGCTACAGAATTTCCCATTTTACACGAGTAAACAAGATGAAAATTACAATTAAAATGGGCAATAACAAAACTAAAATCTTTACTGTGGGCCTCTTATGGAGTTTTGAAATGATTGCAAGTTCATTGCGTTCAGCAATAATGTCACAGAATTATATGTTGGAATAATCTGTGTCTTACAGAGAATTGTGAAGGCGTTAGTGAATGTTGGGGAACTTCTCTGTAGAACACGATTGATTCTTGTAGCACTGACATTGCATCATGGTTCCTTATAGTTTACAACAAAACCTTAATTCACCCGGAGCTCTTGCCAAATGGGAAATCAGTGTTAACTTATGAGGATTTCTGGGATGCCGACACCATTTGATGTTTCTTTGTTTGGAACTAGGGCGTCTTTTTTCCATCTTATTTCTATTCTATGTTATTAACAAAATTAATAACCTGTGGTGAATTTGATCTTTGTTCTTACATTGTACCCCTTTGCCAAAAAAGCCCAATCAGTCATTGTTAATCCCTCAGGCCTACCTAATATCCAATAAGTCTTCAAGATGAATTGATCTGTTAGGTTAAACGACTGGGATGTTGTGATGCTGTGTTTCACATGGCAAGATTGAATAGGAGCTTATTTTCTTTTGTTTTAAATCTTTTGCGCCTATCTTGGATAGTGCCCATTGAGCACCTAAATTATTGTGTCTTGAACTGATAAGTAAACAAGGCTATATGTGCTTGAAGTTTTGCTGACCAGTAAAGGTTTATTGATTACACCTGAAGAGCCAACATTGGCTAACTTCAGTTTTGAACCTGCCATGGCCTCATGGCTGCAACTTCTTGAAAGGAACTAAAATATGGGTTTTATTACTTACCTCTTTAACTCATTTTTTTCAAATTTAATTACATAAGAGGATTTCATAATGGTTCAAATGACTGAAATAGGCTCATACCATATCTCCTCTCATTCTATAGATGGGCATTGCATGATAGAGGCACCAAAATTTGTCAAATCTTTCTTAATAGCCTGATGATGAAAATTGTAGTTAAGTTGGTATTCCAGGACATTGAATGGAAAATTTGAAGTATGACAGATATATGCATAAGCTAAACCTACATTGTGGAGCTGTAAGTTGAGTGGTAAGTCTAACTGCATTTTCACCTCATCTAAGGGTAAAAACATTAGTCCAAAGCTATCAATGCCTTAAGCTTTCAAGTCACATATCATATGGATACATTTGATGAGCAATGGGGAGAATGTGAGCCGAATATTGAGATGTGTGCAGAGTTGACACCTCTCTACTAGTTTGCCTGTGACTTTTTCCATGCTTATTCAAAAGCATGAAATTAATATCATTGGAAACTAGGCCGAATAAACTTAAAAACAGTAACCTAAAGCGTATATTGGACGAGAGAGTAATTTCTAAATCCAGTCACGGGAATTGTTGTGTCGGGCGGGTCTGTATGTCCCAGTGAGATATTATTGGCCTTCGTTTGGATTCTACATGCCAACTAGCTTTAAAATCCTAGGAGAATGCTGTTGTTGCTCCCTTTAATAAAAGAAGCCCTGAACCGATGAAGAATGCTACTCCTTACAATGTCTATCGCAGGGCTGTCTTATGTAATAATGGATGCCGTTTATTGTAGTTAAGTGGTCATATTTATAGGGGTGAGCTAGGTTTGGATTTCTAAGGTTCTCCTTGGATTGTTAGAACTAGTAGCCATATGGAGGGTTGGAGAACTGGCCAACCTGAGCACACTTTGGCTCTGAGTTGTTTTGGCCATAATGCTCTTATTTGACCTTTGTCTATGTGATTCTTTTTGTTTCAAGGCAATGAACTCTAAGTATATTGCTTCCTTTTCATAGAGGTTAAATTTTTAAAAAGTTTCTGATTTTTTATTTATTTAGGGAGATTTGAAGTAGCCTGACGGGATAGTTTTTCAGCTCTGACTTATTTTGGATATGACACTCTCATTTGACCTTCTAATCCTGGTTACTCTTTTTTTGTTTGAAAGCCATGTCCATAAGCGAATGGCTTCTCCATTTTAGGGGTTTCTTCATAAGAGACTTTCATTGTTTTGTCTACGTAGATTTTCAACTGTTCAACTGTGATCCGATCTGGGTTGTTTTGGGGATAAACTAGGATCTGTTGCACAGGTTATGACCTGGTTCAATTAGGAAACCTGGTCCTTGGATTCTTGGACCAGTTTGCCCACAATCAATGAATTGAAGGTCTGCAGTCAGTTGAAGGCTTTTGGTGCAATTGGAATCAAAGATAGGAATCATGAAGTGTTGCAAAAGATGTTGCCTGTACAGTCAATGAGGCATTGATGAGAACACGACTCGCAAGGCTAGCGTCACTTGTAGATGCAACATTTTGTTTGTCCTCTTCTTGCGACAATTGTTAATTGTCTCACAAACTATACCCGGGGGGGGGGAGATGAGTTGAATTGGGTTTGATTCAAGGAGGGAGACGTAATGGAAGTAGAAAAGAAACTAAATCCTTAGAGCTTTTAACTGGAGCAAGAGAAAGAGGAGTGGGGGAGACCGGAGGGGTTAATGTCAAGGAGGGTTTTGGTTTTTTGTAGAAAGTAGGATGCAATGGAAGTGATATAGAAATCTAAACCCCTAAGAGTTTCTTTTTTTGGGGCCGGGGGGGGGTAGAGTGGGAGAGGGGGGAAATGGGGGTATGTGTTTAGCCGAAGGTCCAAAAAGCAAGCTAAGCGAGTGGTTAGCAAAACAAATAAATGCACCTAGACTTGATTCGTAACCAAAAACGATGTAGTACTAGATTGTGCTATTTAGTTCTTTCCTTATATTTTATTTGCTGCTAATACTTGTTTGTTGTTTCCAATTTTAACTGTTCCTTCCTGTTTTTCTTCTCTCTTCCCCCCTTAGTTACTCATTTGGTGGAATCTCTCTGTAGATTACAGTACTGCTTAAATTAAGATATTTATTTATTAAACTTAATATTGTATTGGAAGTCGTTAAATATAATAAAATTAATTGAAAGTTGTAGAATTCCATGAACTTGGGTCAATTGTTTGAACCCGCTATAATCAGTCTAATTGGTTAACCCTTTGACCCACCATCTTAGGTTGCTCACGAGACCGATTTTGACAACATTGATTGCCAATAAGATCTTTTAGTGGAAAGGGGAAAAAAGTCGATTTTCATTATTTTTTTCTGAATTTTGTGAAAAGATCCCCTTTTCACTTAGACTCATTGACTATAAGGGACAATTGGAGGGTTGCAGGCATAAGAAGAAAAAGGTTTTTGAAAGGCCCTTGATTGATTTTTCTTTCTCTTTTTAAAATTTTGTGAAGTGGTCTTCTTGTCATTTGTGGGATAGGTTTTTGAAGGTTACCTAAGTACCCCTTGGACTGGGGACTGGTTGACTCTGTTGTTCTGCATCCTGAATTGAGGTCGGAGATGAGGGTATGAAACTATGAAGTCAGGCCAGACCAAATGCACCTAAAGAAATCGTTCATTGTTTGTCCAGCTCATTGAATTGGAATAGTTCTTATCAGATGCACACGTGAATTATTTGCTGACATAAGGCAAAAGAAATCTTTAGTTAGGTGATCGTGCGCAATTTATACAAATAATTTCCTCTTGAGTTATTACATTTTTTAACATTTTTATAACTTAAAATGATAAGAAAGAAACTGACAAAGAAATGAAATAGATTAGGCCCTCAGGTAACAACTTCTATGATTGAAGGGAAGGATCAAAGGAAGCCTCTTGCCAATGGTGGATGTAGTGTTTTGGTACTAATATCAGGTGCTGTTGCTAGGAAAATTCATTTAGAATTCTATATAGAAATATTTAAATTTTTAAAGAGGACACCTCTAAAATTAATGAAATCCCGAAAGGCTTAAAAACCAGGACACCCTTGTCTAAAATTTCTACATATGCTACTGTTAGTGCAGAAATTTGAAAACTCTGATATGCGCTTGACAATAAATTTACATTGAGCCTAGCTAGATTTCGCTGCAAATACTTTGAAGCATCTTGCTGAGGGTTTTCATGAGAATGGGATGGCTTCAACCCTAGTAGGGGGTCCCATTTTTAAGTCTGAGGTAGGCAGGGACTTCAGGGTTCTTTTAGAGATTAGGTCAGCTATGGAAAAAGTCAGAAACTGAGCTTTAGGAAAAGTGTGGGCATAAAGAAAAGTCAATGAGCATTCAGAGAAGCTGGTGTGGGTATTGTTAACCCAATAAGGCAAAGACAAAGCTGGCCAATGGGGTCAAAGGTGCCACGTGGCAGGTCTGTTGACATGTTAGGTAATGCCTACCCGGGGGGGGGGGGAGAGTTGGCCACAAGTCCTTGGCTTTGCAGTATGCCCCTTTGGTTCGCATACCATTTTTTGGCAATTCCTTATATGCTCCTAGGAGCACGTGCTCATATTGCGTACGTGTATATATTTTCATCCGTGTATTTGTCATATTCCGATTTTTTAATATGTATTTGCTAATGTGACTCTTGGGAGTATGTGCTCTTGAGATTATGATATAGGTATTGCCATTTTTTCTGCTACGATTTTCTCAGTTTATAAGCTATATGACTTTTCCTGTGCCCTCCATTTTGTACGTGTTTTTTTGTTTTTTTTGGGGGGGGGGGGGAATTCAAAGCTTGTTGAATCTAGTTTATAATGGTACTAATTTCATGGCATTTGGATAATTGTAGAGAGAGACACAAGCAAAATAACGGGGAGGTGTCAATGTTTGTGCATGTCTCACTGATCGTTGTATGGGTTAAATTTTCCCATTGCTTATTGGGTTTTGTCAGATGATTGTCACTGAACAATTGTATTTAAAGGATTCAATTCTTTAGAATGAATGAGTTATTCACCTTGTTGGGCAAAAATACACCTCAGAATCAGCATTTGGTGGTTAAATATGCTTAGTCTCTGGGCTTGTTTGGGCCTTTTGGGTTGTTTTTGATCTTTTATTGGTTTTCGGTACAAGTTTCAGTACATTTCAGAGTTCTTGCTAACTCTGTTATTCACCATTTGGAATCATATCTTCATTACTTTGGATTCTTATCAGGCAATTGAAAATGTCTATGCCTGCTGACATCAATGGGGTAGGAATCACCATAGGATATTTACTGAGCTTTATAGCCTTCTGTTTAGCTTTTTTATTCAGATTTCAAACATAAGATTCAGATTAAGGCCTCATTTGAATTTGCCCATATTCATCCAGTGCATTTTAGATTGTGGATCTTACTTACGAGTTATGAGATTCAAATCCAAAACTAGGCCCTGGAAATCCTATGCTCTTCATTTATTCTTTCTATGTGTTGACCTGTTCTTGTGTCCCGTGAGCTTCTTGCTATTGTTAAAGATGACTTAGGTAGGACATTTACAAGAGGGTCTTCCTAAGGTTGTTCGCACTTATCATTTAAAACAAATTTAATTATAAATATCGTTATTGATAGATAATGCATATAAAAATAATTATAAAAATCTGCAGAATGGCGATGCTGTTAAGGATATTCAGTGAATAGTGGTAGTAATAATATTAATGGATAGGAAGTAATAAAAGCAAATGATAATATAAATAAGACTCGGTTAACTGAATGGAATAATCGAACAAATGATGAATTATGAAAGCAATACAACAACAACAGCCATCCAAGATGGATTATTAGTGTTTGAGGAGGCCAAGATGTATGCAAAATTATCCTTGATATGTGCTCTTAGAGAGGCTGTTTCTAGACGTGGAGGCAACAAAACATTATTATAATAATTTACTCTTGATCATCTGTATGTTTTGTTTTGTGGATTATGAATTCATTGCCTTTCCTACTTTGATTCTCGATGTTTGTATGATAGATTCAAATCTGGTTAACTGCGCCATTTCAGCTAATTAACCATGCATCTCTATATTGTTGCTTTGCAGAAATTTTTTCTTCAAGGGCGGCTAATCTTTGGGCCAGATGTGAGATCGTTACTTTTTACGCTACCTATGATCGTTGCCCCAGTCGCAATTTTTTGTGTGTTTGTTGCTAGGAAACTGATGCATGTTTGTCCCCATAACTCAGGAGTAGCAATCTTGGTGGTGGTGGTGGTGCTTACTGCCTATGTGAGACCCCCCCCGCCTCTTCCTCTCCCTCCCTACCTCTCTTGCTCTCTCCACACACACACGCGCGCACACACACACACGCACACACACACACACGTGTCTGTGTGTGTGTGCATACACACGCACAGAAACATCTTGGGCCTCCCTTTCCATGGCTTTTCTCAGAGATGGTATTTAATTCATTATTTCAAAGAACATAACCATATTTGAAACTCTTGTAGGTGTCTACTGAATTTCACATCTTAATGAGGCTTTAAAATTGGATTTGATATACATGTTATGATGAGGACCATGAAGTTGAAGTAGTTGATAATTTGAATTTAGATGCCTCTGGTGGCTACATGATCTATGCTGAAAAATGTAATTGAGTGTCTCATAAGCCAGCAGGCAGATGACACATGGTCAACGACACTACAACAGTTGTTCCTATTACTTCTTATCATCTTATGAGAGACTCTTCCTGATATAGTTTTGAGATTAAACTTCCTACCTTATCAGCATTTCCGTGGAGTTGAGTTGAAATAAGCCGACAAAATTATCATATGGACATTTTGGTGACTAGGCTGGTTGGTGTCAAACCTCGTCACACATTGTTGTATCTTGTTTGTCCAAGATTAATTTCCACATCTTTTGATCTGGATTAATTGACATTTGTACATCACCCTGTTCACCCCGTAGGATGATTCGACTAGCCAAATCGGGCCAACACCTACTATGTGGGTGCTGTGGAAAGCTATGACAATATTTATGCTTACTTTTGTGCTTAAAAGAAATATCTTTGGTCACGGGTAGATCTAATGTTTTGGACACGCGGTGAGTTGAGCCCCCCGCTTTTGTTGCGAGTGTCCTTCGTATATCATTGTGATCTAGAAAAATAGGGCAAATTAACACGGTTTTTAGAGGTTGCCCTAGGCATATTTATAGGATAACATAACTCGATTCCACAGGGTTGAAATCTTGGATCAGCCGCTGTTTTTGTGGTACTGGTCCAAGTTATGTGTCGGTATTGGATAGGATCCATTCGACTCAGGTACTGTGTTACACTTCTTAGGCTATGCGCCAATTGGACTGCATCTTGCTTGTACTAGTTGAGACTTCACTAATAGAAAGGACGGTTGCTCGGCTCTATTCATCTAGATATTTATACTTCTTTGCCAATGCACTGATCGTGGGCCAAAGATGTGTGGTGAATTGATTTGATTTGTTTGCAATTATGTGCTGCTGGGTGTAATTGGCTGAAGCTGCTGTAACCTTATGTGGTCGGGGTCTGAATATCAATTGTTAGCTTGAGCGGCTTCTTGTTTCAGCTAAAGTGGTGTGGTTTCTCAGCACCCATGACGGATATCTTCCCTTGCTGTATTTATACAATCTTAGGGTTGAATTTTTTTTTACCGCATTTGAGTTGATATCTTTCTCCATCTTGCCTCTTCCCTAGTAATCGGCATGTGTGGGCTTTCTTTTGTTCTGCTCCTTCTACATACTGAATGTTTGGAGAATCTAGAAAATTGTAATGGGAGGAGTGAAGTAGCTGTTGAGGAAATGAATCATGAATTTTAAATCACTTTTGTCTTGAGAAACAAGAAATGCAAAGGAATACCTATTCAGAAGTTGGTATTTTATGTAGATAACGCTTCGGTTTGAATGGAGGTTGGACGAAGACATATCATTACTTTTTCCTTTGTCTGGCCTTCCTCCTCAAATGTGGTGAGGGTTGTGCACCCTTGGTTTCTAACTGAATTCCAGAGCACTACTTTACTGTGAAACTATCCCAATTTTGAGCGAAGAAGAGATTTATATTTTAATGAGCTTCAATGTCTTGGGCAATTGTTGATCCTTTGGCTAGAGGATGAATATTGTGAAAAAAATAATGATGCTGAGAGCATTTAGATGTTGCAAATTGCAGTGATGATCCTGTTACTAGCTGTTCCTTTCCTACTGCTAAGGCCTTCAATTGTGTTGGTGCATGATGTAGCTTCATATATCTACACATTTCTTGTTTGCCTCTCCATTCCTCTCTCTCCCCTTCCCTCATCTTTCCTGGGGAGCAGTTTTAGGTTCGTCGAAGTTGTACGCTCCTGAAATTCATGATCAGCGTAATAGCAGGAAACATTTATGTTGGGTATGAGAACTCGGTTCCTTTTCAGTAATATGCTGGCTTATTTAATTATAGATAAGGGCCATAAAGTTTCTTCTTGGCCTCCATTCTGTAGGGGCGTCTAGCATGTTTTGTCTGGAAAGGCCTCTTTACTGGGCATTTGGCCTTTTCTTTCTTTGTGTTTTCTGATACCTCCTGCTCTCCAGCTCTGGGGATGATTCTTCTGGAGTGTATTTGGGCATTGGTTGTTCTTGGAAAAGGTGCTGGTACATTCAGCTGTGATTTGATCTTACCTTCTGAGCACAGGACTGCAATTGCTGTGTTATTTCTTTCTACAGATATACATTGTCTTTTCCTTCTATATTGAGGTCTTATGAGTAGCTCCTTATATTTCAGGACTTAGTCCTCCTCTTTCTTACTTCTGGAAGAGATCCTGGCATAATTCCTCGCAGTGCGCATCCTCCAGAGCCTGAAGTTTATGAAGGGAGTACGGAAGCTGGGGGTTCCCAAACGCCACAGCTTCGATTGCCACGCGTCAAAGAAGTTGAGGTTAATGGCATTCCAGTGAAGATAAAATATTGTGATACTTGCATGCTTTACAGACCTCCTCGGTGTTCACATTGCTCTATCTGCAACAACTGTGTTGAAAGATTTGACCATCACTGCCCTTGGGTTGGTCAATGCATTGGGCTGGTGAGTACCTGCAATTCGGTTCATACATGCTGTTGTGGAAGGCTCTTTCTAGAACCATGATATGCACTGGTTGTGGTTCTTTTCTGCAATCCTGCTCCTGTGTTTATTGAGTGGAGTCTGCTTCTGAAGTTGATTGTTGGCAGTCGAGTATATTGTTATCATTGACGAAACCTCTCTTATTGGTTAGAACGATGACCTAGCACTACTCTCTTCTATTCGTCTAAAAATCCATTCATGGGTCATGCCATGTGTATGTAAAACATGGTTTGCAGCCCGGAGTTAGAGAAAGTGGAAATCTATAATTTATGCTTTCTTGTTTTTAGAATTGTGATCTTACTTGTGGAATAGACTCTGCGATAAATGAGTGTTTGCATTCTCATGATCTACAGCCTGGAGTTAGAGAAAGTGGAGATCTATAATTTTTGCTTGCTGGTTTTTAGAATTGTGATCTTACTTGTGGAATAGACTCTTGGATGAATGAGTGTTTGCATACTCATGATTTACCATCTGACATAGACATTCTTGTTGGCATTTTGAGGATTGAATTTTCAATTAGAAGAAAATTTACTAAAATTTACCGGCAGTTATGTAGCTGGTTAAAATGTTTGTTATGGTTTTGGTTTGTAATTCTGGACCCTTTTAACTCGTTTGTCTAGAAATTTCATCTCCATTTTAGCAAACATTTTGTCAAAACTCAAAATCAAAATGCTAATAGGATTCATTAAGTCAGAACTATGATGAATGTTCAGACAGTCCAGGACATGCCTTGCTATGGTGCAGAATCAAGTAACAGTTAAGATTTTGCAGATTAGGAATTTGTGATGGAAATGGGGGATTCGGATTATGGTTTTGAAGGAGAAATTTAAAGGGAAAATGTGAATAGATTGATATCTTCAAGGGAATACCTCATTTTTAATCGCTTGTTTAAATTTTTGGCTTCTTGATAGACTGTCTTACTGTTAATGAGTGAATGAAATGCCTGTAGGCCTCAAGGTTTTCATTGTATTGGCCTTTCTCTAGCCTAGTCAACAGCTTATGGACCAAGGAAGCTGATGGAAGTAATCCTAGCCATTACAGTAGTCCTTTGAGAGAAGGGCTAAACTTACTGAAAATACGTTCAGAAAGTAAACAATATCCAAATAAAATAGTTCTGATTGGAAAGCCAATGCAAGTGTGACAGTGGGCTGATTTTGTGTGTTCAGTGTTCTGTGTCCATGTAAGGTTTAGGCTTGGTCACAGGTCTTCTTTAAGCCTGACGTCTGTTGAAGAACATCTAAGATTAAAAGTTCTAAGGATTCACGTGGAGCATTGTACGTTTAACTTATTGACATGAAGTCATCAATCTGAGTATGAGAATAGTAGGTAGGCATATTTTGGGGCTTCAATAGCAGGATTTCCTGATGAATTTCAGGGATCAGCCATGTAGGGTTATTACTCCTTCAGATAGCTTGAAACCAGCATCGGTTTAAACCTAAGCACAATGGTTCAGCACTATTCTCATCGCTACTTCGGATCTCATGTCTGTCATCAATAGCACATAAATGAGTTTCATACTTCTGAATGATGGAAGTTCACCAAATTTTAGGAAGTTTTCCGTTCAATGCCATGAGCAATTTAGCGATTAAATTCAGCCTAACTAGGCTTTCCAATACGTTCGTCTTACTGGTTAAAACCATAACTTTTAGGGCTTCAAGGTGGCAATGTGCAACTTGGGGACCCATACAGGTTGAGATGTTAGATGTCAACGCACATGTTCTCACTTCATCCTTGAAATTTGGATAGCTATGGTTGTAGATGTAATAGAAGACAATTTCATGCTGATTGTTTTGCTCTTGCCTAGTTTTCTTGTATACTCCAGACCAAAAACAACCTTGGTCAGTGGCTGCCAGATTTCTCTTTAAATTTGGATGACCATGGCATATGGCCCACTTTACAGACACTATAGGCGGGAACATGGAAAGAAGTTTGTCATCCGCTACTCCCTGGTTAGAAGGATCAATGCAATTAGCTTTGCCCAAAGAACATATAAATCTGAGTAGGATCCAAATGTTTATTTAAATCATCCAAGCCCCCCCCCCCAAAAAAAAAAAGCGAGTGACAGAACCACTTGTCACTTACAAATAGCATCTTGTTGCATGGGAACACGAAAATGCTGACTTATGTGGCTAAATTTGAATGTTGCAAAATGGAATTGCTTAACAATTGGCAAGGACATCATCCAGCGAGTAAAATCAGGTTTATAATTACGCAAACCATTAAGGTTAGTTCTAGATCTTGTGTAAAACCGACTGCGTTGGGGCTTTATTGGAACCATTGAATTTTGTATATGGTAAAGTAGCTTTGGGAAGGGGAACTACTTTGGAACACTGCTTTCCCAGATTATAAGAACTTAGTGGACTTTGTCAAATTTGCTGGGTCTGGATAAAGTACAACTTGGTGTAGTTTTGGGTTCTGGTTTTGGCACAATGCAGGTTGAGTGCATTTTGGGTTCAAGGAAAATTCGGTTTGTGTGTCTTCCAGTTTTGTGGGTATTGCAGGTTTCTGATTTATCAAAATGGTCCAGTTTCTTTTTATTGGTCTTTCGTCAATTCAAGTTAAAGATTATATATACCACTTGACCAGTGTCCATCATCTATGGCAAGCTATGATATTGCATTTGCTTAAAAGGGTGCTTGAACTGTTAAGAGTTTTGATTGTGGGACAAGAAATGCAATTGAAGCAGAGCTGGAATGAGAAACTAATAGTAGAAGACATATAAAGAATATATCAGCAGGTCATTAATTTTTTTAATGTATACCTAAGAACTTAGATTCTTAAGGAGTTAATATTATTTAATTTATGATAATATAATCGTCTTAACCATAAATGCAGTGAGTTGATTAGCACCTTTTCAATGTTTGTCTTGTTCGTATTGATTCTGATCAAGCTAAATCTTCTTAGTTATGGCAGTTTGGTTATGACCTATGAAGTGCGAGATTGAGTGGTCATCACTTGTTATAGGAGAGGGGGTAAAAGAAAAAGAAAATTAAGTAATAGGGGTATCCTTTTCAGTTAGCATGTTATCTAACTGCATAATTATTGTTAGTATGGTGATCCTATGGGTCTGTTTAATCCTCTAATTTGCAGATCCTTTAAGGTTGGGGTCACATTTGTTTGTGTTAAAAACCTTAAAATTTGTGAGCTAGTTTTATGGGTTGGGGTTTTGGAGCAGTTGTTGTTCCGCAGATCTAGAACCTAGGGTAGGTCTTTTGCAAATTAAAAGTATCTGATGGAGGCTGGAGGCTAGAATTTGGGAATTTGTTAGAGATGGAAGGGAAAAGGGGGGTAGATTGATTTCTTTGAAGGAAAAGCCTCCCATTTTGTTGTTTATGCAATGAGCCTCTCAGAATACTAGTTTGGTATTACTTACAGCTGATGAAAGAATTAAAACACCAATAAAGTCACATAACATGAGGATAACTTGTCACTGCCCTCTTTATCAGATTTTGCTAGAGTGGGGATTGAGCTGAATTTTTTAGACGGGAGGTTTTTAAAGCTCTTCATGATTGTTGCAGGTATAAATCTCCCTGCTCGGATGACATGACTATGTCTTTCCTCCAGGCTAATTAGTACACTCTTAGGGGTGATATTATTATATGAGCATGGTTAATGAGTTCTTCCATATAGGGAAATTTGTGGCGAGTCTTAATGCCACCTTTATTGGTTTGATTCGTAAGAAGTAGAAGAAATTAGAGACTATCGACCGATTAGTTGATTTGGTTTTATCTACAAGTTGCTTTCAAAAATTCTCATCGAAGATTGAGAGGTGTTATAGGGGTTCTTGATCAGAGAAAAGGAATGTCTTCGTTGGGGGATGTTAAATCCTTAGATGCTGGGCTTATTGCTAATGAGCTTATTGGTTGGAGGATTAAATCTGGAAATCCCGGGGTGGTTTGTCAGTTGGACATTGAGAAGACTTATGGCCTTTGTTAATTGGGAGTTCCTTATTTATGTCATGAGTAGAATGGGTTTTGGGGAGAGTGGATTTCATGAATTCGTCATTGCATATCCTCAACCTCCTTTGCTGTACTTGTTAATGGCTCCCCAACTGAGGTTTTCTCTGCTTCTAGAGGTTGCGCTGGGGGGACCCGATCTCTACTGTTTTTTTCCCCCCCTTTTAGTTATGGAGGTTTTCACTAAGATGCTTTGCTAGGCTACTGAAGCATGTCTCCTTTTCGGGTTTTCAATCGGTCAAATGAATTCGGCAACTATTGATGTCTCTCATCTTCTTTTTGCTGATGACACCATTATCTTCTGTGACAATGATTGTGAGCAGATGTTCGGTGTATTCTTGCATGGTGTGAGGCAGTGTCAGGCTTGAGGTTGAAACTTGGCCAAAAGCTCTTTAATACCAGTGGGTCAAGTTGACAATATCTAACTTCTTGTAGGGATTGCTCACTTGATTCTTTTCCTACTTCCTACTTGGGTGTGTCCCTTGGAGCATAATTCAAGGAAAAGTCCATTTAGAAACCAGTTGGAGAGGTTCGAAAGAAGACTTTGAGAGTGGAGGGCAAAATACCTTTCTAAGTAGGGAAGGTTGACTCTCATCAAAAGTATTCTTTCTAGCATTCCCACTTACTTCCTTTCTCTCTTTCCAATACCTTCATCGGTGGCTACTAATCTGGAGGCCATTCAAAGGAAATTCCTTTGGGGCTCTTTTGGGAGTGATTTCAAGTATTTAGCGAGATGGAATGTTGTTATGCTTCCCATGCTTGATGGAGGTTAAGGTGTTAGAGAATAAAAGGTTTTTAATGAGGCCTCGTTGGGTAAATGGTTATGTAGGTTCATAAATGAGAGAGACATCCTATGGCGGAGTGATTTGTTACTAAATACGGTGTTGATGGGTTTGGGTGGTATCCTTCTAATCCAAATGGTCCCGATGGACTATGTCTTTGGTGGTACATCTGCAAAGGATGGGAAACTTTTTCTCCGCATGTATCGCTTCAAGTTGGTGCTGGGTCGATCATCTTTTTTTGGGATGACCGTAGGTGTGAAGGGGGTCCCATGAAAGACCTGTTATCCTCTATTTTTGTTCTTGCAGTGAATAAAGATGCATCAGTTGATGACTATTGTGAGCATGCTGGGTCCTTGTGTGGTCACCGATTTTTGTCCAGAAAGCCTTTGTGGATGTTATCACTCTTGTTAGCTTTTTGTCTAAGCTCAATGGAATCACTGCCCATGATTCTTCTCATGATTCATTCAAATGGAATCCTAATTCTAAAGGGATCTTCACTATTAGGTATTTCTATATAAAGCTCGTCTCTTTGGCTTCTCACCCTATTCAACCGTTTTTAGTTGACCATTTCCCTTGCAAGATTATTGGGAAATCATTGGCTCCACACCTCCACTTAAAGTTTCTTTTTTTGTTTGGGAAGCTTCCCATGGGCGTATGTTGACTTGTGATAATTGGCAAAGAAGGGGTAAGATTCTAGTGAATATGTGCACGGGTGTTTCTTGGGTTGTACTTAGTTTAAAAAAGCCTGCCTGAGGCATGCCTAGGCGCGCCTCGGCGTGAGGCTACTGGGTTAGCGCCTCAAAGGGGAGGAGGTGCGCCTCAAGGATGCGAGGCTATGTCTTTGCCCTTTTTATTCTTTTTCTTAGCGTTGCCTTTACCTTTTTCCTTCTTTTCCTCCCTTGGGAACTAAAAGGTGAGCTAAACTTGTACTGTAAGTATGTGCATTGGGAACTACGATGATCAGATGACATACCTTAAGGTTATTTGTGTGTTAGTAGTCATATTGATGTCTAATCACATTTTTAATGCATTTATCTAACTTATTTATGCAAAACATGCTTTGCAAAGTATGAGATACTTTTAAAAAAATTTGCATAGAAGTGCGCCTCGCATCTATGATGCGTGCGCTTTTGCCTCGTGCCTTGCGCCTCACGCTTTAGGACCCTGTGCGCTTCAGTGCACCTCGCACTTTTAAAACTACTTGTATATAACTCTGTTAGGAGTCATCTTTTTGCTTAGGAGGGCTTTTTTTTGGTAGGAAGGCTATGAAAAATATTCCTATTTTTCTTCCACAAGCGATTTTTTTTAGCATTTGGCGTGCAAGAAATAGGATGGTCTTTGAGGGGATGGAGTTGCCTCTTCAGTGCTTCAAAGATAATTTCATGAAGACTCTCTTTTTGGATAATGGGAACTTTTGTTATCCCTCTCTTGATCTTGTAGATTTTGTGGATAGCTGCCATATTGGATGTGTATAGCTTTTGTAGGATGCTAGCTTGGCATCCAACCTTTTGATCATGAATTCATGATATCTTATGTTATCCTCTTTTCCTTATCCAAAAAAAAAAAAAAGGTCACATAATGTAGGCATTTGCTTAGCAGGATAGGAACCTCAAACAGGAAAGCAAATTACCCTTGCTGATAAAGGTCTGTAAATAAAATGCTAATCTAAACTTCAATTATAATCTAATATGGGCTTGTATCGTTGGGTAATGAAGTGGAAAATAGTGCTCGTGTTGAGGCAAAGTCATTGGACGTTTTTGATGATTTTTCTTATAAGAAAATCAAGTTCTGGTTTAGACGATGATTTGTTGATTGACTGTGGAAAGATTATTTGAAAAATTAATTTTAACATGATTTTTTCCTTGGGCGTTTTACCGTTTTATCAAACCAAACTATGACACTGGAGTCTTGCAGAGGCATGGGGGATGTGTGTTGTGGGATGGGGAGCTAAATGTAAGTGGTCTTCACTTTGCCTTGAATTGTGAAGAGGTTTATGTGCGACTTGGATATAAAAAGCATTGTTTGCCTACTGCCCTACAATAACAGAAGTCCAGGACAGTATGCTGAGATATTTTGTTTCAGTCCACTATTTTCTTAAGTGTGAAAAAATTGCACAAGTTACTTGTAGCTGTCAGGAAAGTGGATTTTGCCTTTTGACATCTTTACTGCGATAATAGTATGGATTCAAAATAAGGCTGTCCTGCAACAAAACGGCGGCATTAGAAAGGTTTTGAACTTGAGTAAACCGCGTTGTTAACACCCGAAAACTGCGATTTGTAACACAATTGCTACATTAGAGGGATTTCGCAGTAGCGTGACTGAGACCACAATCGCGACCGAAACTGATTTTTAATCCTTGCTAATACTATTATGTGATCCCTGGTTGCTCACATCCATTTGAAAATGGGACCTTGAGATGGGTTTTTTAACGCTCTGTAGTGGTGGTTTGCTGCAGAGAAACTATCGATTCTTCTTCATGTTTGTCTCCACTACTACAATCTTGTGTATATATGTTTTTGCCTTCTGCTGGGTGTACATCAAGCGTATCATGGATGCTGAAGAGACCACAATATGGAAAGCGATGATTAAGACACCGGCCTCGATTGTTCTTATAATTTACACGTTCATAGCTATGTGGTTTGTTGGTGGCCTTACAGCCTTCCATTTGTATCTGATCAGTTCAAATCAGGTAATATGTCCCCTCAATTCATTAATCATTAATTTCGCCATTCATGCTTCTTAATGTCGATTCTGATGATTAGAGTTTCTCTGCTTATGGCTATCTCTGCAGACAACTTATGAAAATTTTAGGTATAGGTATGATCACCGGGCAAACCCATATAACAAGGGAGTGGTGGAGAACTTCAAAGAGATATTCTGCACCCCCATTCCTCCGTCCAAGAACCACTTCAGGGCCAGGGTCCCTAAGGAGCCTGCACCATCAGCCCGTCCTGTGGGTGCGGGGTTTGTCAGCCCGAGCATGGGAAAGGGTACAGATGACATTGAGATGGGCCGGAAGGCAACATGGGGTGGCGAATTTGGGCCGGGGCTTGATTCCGGTGAAGGACAAATGAGTGACAATGACATCCTAAATATTAAGGATGGCAGATTAGGTGAGGCATCTCCTGATATAAGGACACATGTGGATGAAGTTGGGGACCGTGCTGGCCTTCCTACTAGGCATTCTAGCCGGAGAAGGCAAAGTGGAAACTGGGAGATGTCACCTGAGGTTCTTGCCTTGTCAGCCCGATTGGGGGAGCAGAGCTGGGTTGGTAGGAGCAGCAATACTGGATTGCCCGGTGGAAATTAGACGACAGAGCTAAAGTTGTGATTTGTATTTGTGTTCTCCAGGGATGAGTAAAAAGATGAGCACTGGAAGATGTTAGCATGTTTTGTTCCCCGGGTTTGAAGTGTTTGGGCGAGTGCGGTTGATTGAAGACTTCTGGGTCATCCAAGTCCAACTGTGTGTTTAAGTTAAAAATGTGAGTTGTAGGTATTAGGTGTTATTATTCGAGGTGTTCATATCGTGATAATTCTCAGACCTTGGAAGGGATAATCAACAGGTGTGATGTGTGAGTTTGTTTTCTAAGCATTTGATCTTGCGTTCTCCCACACTTAACGGCAGGGTAAGCAATGCATTCTGCATGCTTTGACATTCATGGGCTGCTGATTTGGGTGCTTTATTCGACTTTTGTTGTTCTTAGCATGATTTTCAGTTCTAATACAGCTTTACTTTGCCAACAACTGGTTAAGTTGGCTTATTTTCTTTATGTTGTGGAGAATGGATTGTTGCTATTTCGTCAAAAGTGCGACCAGAAGGTCGTTTATAGGTTTACATTGCAGCAGCTTTATAATACTGCGTATGTAGACAGTTATTTTCACCTGTGCAGTTAAGGTTACCCAGTTAAAAAGTACCGGTAATCCTGATTTCCAGCGTTTTTTGAGCGTCTTGCAATAAGTAATGCGCCCCCATTGAAGTTAAGCGCTTTTATCAAATATGAAATTGTGGGACCAATGTTGAGTCCATGCCATGTGTTGAGGGAGCCTATCAAATTGGGGTCTCTTGCAACTTATACCAATTCTTTGTCAGGTAATAATAGATCGTAGCAGCGTACGGTGAGATCGTCTGGTAATAAATGCATTATAAATTAGGATTGTTTCATGTGTTTTAGACTTGGATTAGTAGGGTTCTCCATTGTGCCCTGTTCTTTTCCTTTAAATTTCTCATACTCGACTTGCTGGCAAAGAATGTTATTGTATCAATGGGAATGTAATACATTAGCAAAAATTGTTCTTTCATACAAGACGAGATTTTTAAGACCTGGTGTTCACATGATCATTAAAAGATTGCTTGATTGTAAATGATTTAACTTTTCCTTCAAACCATCCTTGCTATAACCAATACATATGTTGAAATTTCGTATTAAATATTAAACAATATGTAAAAAATCTCACATCAAAAATATCAGAATTGGAAAAAGAAAAAGAAAAAGGTGTTGGCACCGAGTTTGGTACAATAGGACAGGTTCCAATAACCGCACAGGATGAAAAATTTTACTAGCAAATTGATATGTCAAATACCAAAGTAGCTATTTAGAATTGTCGAAAAGTCAAGCTTTGGAGGGTGCCTGCGTGGTCAACACCCATATCCCTTCATTTGTTGGGGCATAGAGACTTGACATGAGAGAGAGAGAGAGAGAGAGAGAGACTAAGCCTAAGGGGTGATTTGATCGCTAGGGAAACGTGCTGTTGCCACTTCCTACTACTGGTGAATGGTGATGATGTCTTGGGAAAGGCAGCGTTCCAAAGGCGCAAAAAAAAGTCCAAATTAAATTAATATATAAACATAAAAGTACAAACTCAAAACCCATAATAATATTTCTATTCGCTGTACGCCTGCATCTGTGAATGCAAAAAGTCAAATTTCAAACAAGGGAAAAAAAAAACCAAAACCTAACAGTAATAATAGTCGTTTAAAGAGTTGCCCCTCAATCAAATTTCTCCAGTATCTCAGCTGTCTTTTCTCCTCTTCCTCTTCCTTTCTAGTTGCTCTTTACAGCAGCCATTATTATCTACTCCAGAGTACTTCAGCCTCCATGCAAATTTGTTGAGTAAAGTTAACCAAAAGGAGAGAGAAAAAACAGGTAATTACGTGCTTACATTTAAGCAGTTTGAGGTCATTCACTCACTGTTGCATGCTAGTAAATGGCAATTGAGACATACCAATTGTCATCTTTGGGTTTTGTTTTGTCATAAATGCAATATGATTATTTCTGTTAGGTAAAAGAAAAAGAAAAAGTAAAAGTTGAAGAAGAAAGAAATGTTCAAGAATCAGCTGCAAGAGTTAGCCCAGAGAAGTTGCTTCAATCTGCCTGCATACGCGTGCATAAGAGAAGGGCCAGATCATGCCCCAAGGTTCAAGGCTCGTGTCAACTTCAATGGTGAGATGTTTGAAAGCCCCGGTTATTGCCCTACTCTTAGACAGGCTGAACATGCTGCTGCTGAGGTTGCCCTCAATGTCCTCTCCTCTAGGGGTTCCAAGTCCCTCACTGCTAGAGTTCTTGTATGCTCTCTCATCTCTCACCCCGTCTTTTTTTTTCTTTTTAAAAATCTCACTCCTTTTTTCATCTTATTAGGGGTCAAGTATCTATATTCCATATCTATCTTAGATGCCTTTTAAAAAAGGCACATTAAAGGGGGAAAGGTGGCATGAATTTAAAACTCCATTTTGTAGTAGAAATCAGTGGGCACTGAGTTGCTAAACAAAGCTTTTATTTTGTTATTGGAAAAAAAAAAGGTCATCGTGAGTTGGTATGCTTGCTGTTGGGAGGCACGACTTAGTTTTTGGGGATGGAACATATAATACGTTTTGAGTTCTAAATTTGGCTTGAGACTACTTTTGCTAAGTTTTAAAGGTGATGATTTCAATAATACGACAATGAAAGATTGCTCACAAATTGCCATGTCGGGTGTTAATGGTAATAACTAGTAAGAGGTGCCTACAGCTATGTCAATGATATAGTGTCTGAAGGAAGGAATTGGGTAGAAAATTTTTGTGGCCGTTGTCTAGAAATTATTGGATTAAGAAAGGTGTGGTGACATGATTTAGATTTAGTTACACTAAATTATTGGATTTGGAGGGGGCAGATGTAACATAGGACTTGATCGAAAGTAACCGAAGTGTGTTCCACATTTTTACTTTTAAGGATGAAACTGGAGTGTACAAGAACCTTCTCCAAGAAACAGCACATAAGGCAGGGCTAAATCTGCCTGTGTATACAACAGTGAGGTCAGGGCCAGGGCATGCCCCAACATTTACTTGCACAGTGGAGCTTGCTGGCATGAGCTTCACTGGTGAATCAGCAAAGGCTAAGAAGCAGGCTGAGAAGAATGCTGCAATTGCTGCTTGGTCTTCTTTGAAGAAGAGTAAGTCAAGTTACCATTTTACCCTCAACTCTTAAAGCTTTCATGATATAGGACTCTGATTTTTGAAGGTATTATGATGTCTATGCAGTGCCAAAGTTGGCATCGGAAAAGCAGGATGATCAAGAGCAAGATCAAGCGATTGTGGCAAGGGTTCTCTCAAATTTGAGGACAAAAACGGATGGAACTCAAAGGGATCAGCATCCAAGAAGATCAAGAAATGCAAGAGCTTGGAGATTAGATCATTCAGCCAAGTACAAGCCTTTGGAATTCCCTCAAATTTCTACCTTAAAAGGCTCATTGGATCCCATCAAACATAAACGTAGCTTCATAGACCTTCTGCCCCCACCTCCTCCAAGAACGACCTCAAAGATTCTGCCCATAGCAACAACTTGTACGAAGAACAGGGAAGGGCATGATGGTAAATTCCTTCAAGATCCCAGCAAAGCAACAAACACTGCTGCCTTGAAAGAACAAGGGCACACCCATTTTAGGGGATTGTTTCTGGGACCAGCAAACCCATCAGCTGCCCTTAAAAGGGCTCCTAATTTGAGCTGTGCCCAGATGGGAATTTTGAGAAATTACATCATTAACCCTAAAGGGGTTGCCCCAGCAGTTCAAATCAGGTCAATTATACCAGTTTGTGCAGCACCACCGCTACCACCACCTCCTTCATCGCTTAAACCCTTTCCATTAAACCCTAACCTTCCTCTACAAGAAACTTCTTCTTCCTATACTAGTTCTGTTTCCCATCCACAAATTTGACTTGTGCTCGTCTTAGCTCTGAGTTTAGCAAGTTGAAGGTAAAAGGGGATTAGATTATTTAGGGGGTCATGAAAAACACCAGTGAGAACCAACAATGATGACGAGTTTCCAAAACTCCATTGTATTTAGTCCCTCTGTGCTAGATCGTAAAGGCATCGTTGTCACGGTTTTGAATCATGAATGCATGGACATGTAGACTATAATAGTTGTGTGAATAATTTTGTTGAGGTGACAGTATAGTAGTCTTATTTTGATCTTGTACTCACTATGTTGACGCCTTGTTAGTATGCATTTGTGCACTTTTTTTAATTCTAGCCAATAGGTCCGGGGACCAGCAAATTATGTCCATTTCCAATAGCCATGTGTTCAAGACAAAGAAAAACTAGCTACTTGATGTCTTGACGATGGTTACTTGCTAGTCTATATTTACATAATTCCCTCCCCCCCCCCCCCAAAAAAAAAAAAAAAAGTGGATGGTTGTTTCCAGAGAGGATATACTGAAAGTCATCGACTAACAATAAGCAGTTATATTATCTTTGCTAGAGGATGTATATGTTATTAAGTTGAAGTCCTCTTGAAAGTAAACGACATATTAAAATTTCTAAGCCATTCATCTAACTCTAACAAGTCTGTCAAAATTGTTCGCTTGTTAAATATTTAAGTGTCCTCTATAGAAGATAAGATGAAGGAGACTATACTTACATAGTTTGATCATGTTAAGAGGAGGAGTGAGGCATACCTATGAGATGATGTGAGATGATTATCTTTTGGGAATGTAAGAGGGGCAGATGAAGGTCCAAGAAAAGTTAAAACGAGGTGATTAAGCATGATTTGAAGTCTTTGTAGTTAATAGAGGATGGCTTAGGATAGAAGTTTGTGGAGGTCGAGGAATAAGGTCGTGGAATATGTATAGCTGGCTTCTTGGCTTGGCTTTGGTCGCTTGATGATAGGTGCTTGTTGTGTGTACCGATTACTCTATTTTTTTTAAAAAAAAATTGAGTTTGTAGTTTTTTTGGTATTTTTGTGTGTTGTATCACCCACTGGTCAATAGAGTTATTAGCGCACCAACATTGATTGGCTAAGTAAGGTCCCAACCTCCCTTATGATATTTTTTTTTTTTGGGGGGGGCTTTTATGGTGTTTTGAGCATTTCCTTTTATTACCTTTTGTTTATCCAATTTGGATCTCGTTAAGATGGCCTACATCTGGATCTCGTTGGATTTCGCAAAAGCGGAATCTACATTGGAGTTGTTGTGTCAAATATTTCAGTGTCCATGAGTCCTATTTTAGTGTCAGACACATGTATGGATCCGAGTGTCCGACTCGTCAAAACTATAACTCTAAGACACGAGGACACCGTCCAAAATTTGGATACGGATATGAGGACTCATAATTTTACATATAAAAGTTGCAATTTCAGGTTAATCTTCTTAAAATATCTCAATAGTTACAAGGTTGTCAACTTGCCAAACGGTTGAATATCAAAGATCCATTAAAATAATAATGAACGAAGAAAGAAAAAGACCACATCTTCTTAATTCTTTTCACTCCTGCTGCTAGACCTGGTAAAACTGACTCGAGATCCGAAACCCGAACCCAGACCCATACCCAGCCCGACATCCGAAATAGGGTCACCCCGAAAGCGGACCCGAAACCCGAATTGATCCAAACCGAACCGTTTTCGATCTGAAATTTTCTACAAAGTTGCTTATTTTTGCATGACAAGTATATTGGGCCAAAATTCACCTAATCCAAACCGAACAGATCTGAAATGTTACTTAATCTGAAATATGACCCAACCCAAATTTGACCCGACCCGAAATGTTACTTAACTTGAAATATGACTCAACCCAAATTTAATCTGACCCGTACCGAAATTGAATGACCTATTTGTCAGGTCTACCTATTACTTTAGAGTTTAGATAATGGTTCAACACATATCCCATATCTTATCTGTAGAGTGTCGTATCCGACTCGCGTACGAGAGGGGAAAATGCAGAGTTCGGATACCATAGCATATGACCCAACCATTCTATCTCTTGATTACCTGTTAGTTGGCTAATTGAACGCAATGATCTAATTTCTGTTTAAATTACTTGAAGCGACTCGTTAAAGTACAACTTTCATAATACCTCTTAAAATTTATCATACTTTTTTTGGGTCATAAGTTTGTCGCACATATTTTACTGAAGTATAATCCATGTGATAAATTTAATATCGTAGAAGATAGATTATAAAGATAACCCCGCATTGTTTTTGAAAGCAGCACACCAAGACTGCTCTTGTACTTGTGTTTTTGTGTTATTTTACATTTCATTTTATTCCTTTTCAATAGTGCTGATGTGCATTTCACATTCAATCTTTACTGACCGAGTGAGGAGGCAATTGAATGAAATTTGGACTGTTGAGAGAAAAGGCATTAAATTAGACACAGAGAGAGAGAGAGAAAGATGGCCCCGGGGGGAGGAAGGTATGGAGGCAGATGAGGGTGGCATAGCAATAACAAGTAGTCTGTGTAGAAGCGGCAGGCAATTGCAGTCATCAAAGCAGTACATTTATTTTTCTTAGTCAGAGAAATTTATTGGTCTTGTCCAACCCATTAAATGCTCCCCTAACCTACTTGGCCCAATTTTCAGTTTTGAAAGTAGGCCTAGTTTCTCGAGTAATTTTCATTTTTCAAATTCCCTTCTACAACTACATGACATTCCCTGGCCCTAACGTCTTCCAAATCATCTGAAATAATCACGTAGGCAAATTATTATGTGCATCCGGGAGCACGTACTAATGGGTCTATTTTATATATATTTTTTAGGTATATTTGTCATATATTTTATATTTTAATATATAATTGCTTATGTGTTATATGGGAGTACATACACTCAAGTGCATGATATAGGCTTTGGTAAGAGAAGCATTAGCATAAATTTAGGTAGTGTTTTGTCGGAAAAAAATGGATTTTTTTGAAAAATTATTTTTCATGGGAAATGTATTTCTAAAGAAAATTGATTCTCAAGTCACATTTTCCGAAGTTTGGTACAAGTTAAATTATTTTCCATGGAAAAAAGAAAAAAATGTAAACTAAATTATTTAAGTGGCAAAAAATATCTCTTGAATGATCATAGCGAAGATAAATGTTCACCGTGTAAAAGGAATATTGAGCTTTAAATTCATATTTGAACTTTTTTCTTAATTTTTTTATATAGGATACAAGTTAACATCAAATTATTTAAGTAGCGAAAACTATCAATTGAATTGTCATGGTAGGAAAAAAAAATATTGACCAAATAAAGAAATGTTGAGCTGAAAATCTGGTTTTGAAGCTATTTTAACCTTTTCCATGCAATGATCAAGTTTTGACTCAAACTATTAAAATTGTTTTAGTAGTGAAAATATTGGCTAAATTGTTTAAGTCGCGAAAAATATTGGTTGGATTATCGTGGTGAAAAAAAATGCAAATGAAGGAACATCGAGCTCAAAATTTGGATTTGATCCTATTTTGGGGGTGTTAGGTGACAACTTTTTGGAGAAAAAGAGCTGTTTGGGGATACTTTAGCTGTTTGACTTATTTTGACAAGGTCAAACAGTTAAGTGGGTGTTTGGTAAACAGCTATTTGAAACAACTATTTAGTCCCAAACAACTCTTTTTGAAAAGGTCGTTTTCAATAGATTTTTCAAAAGAGCTTTTTGTAGAAATGACACATTTGCCCAAGATTTTAAATAATTTACATTACATGCCATTAAATTATATTTATATAATATTATTTTATAAAATAGAAAAAGTATATAGTATCATAAAGTGTTCCTTGGTAGCATTCGAACCCAGTTAGATCTTGAGGATTAGTAAGAGTTGAGGTATTTTCTTTATTATTTTTTTGAGGCAAAAAAAAATATTGAAGTTGCATTGTCTCTTTCATTGTTTGTATTTTTTTTTTAACCAAGTAGTATACTTTTAGTGTAGATTTTCTAATTTCGCTAGTATACTGTATTACGTTTATTTGGTTCTCTCACTTCCGATTACTTCAACAATGAGCTTTGGATGGATGCGAAATAATGACATTTGATACTATGCTTTGTATAAATTGAATTTAATGAAGATAAAGTTATAAGAAATTCGTATAAATTTCATTTTCAATTTAAAAACCAAAAAAATTTAAAAAATAACAAAATAACGTTATAAAACATTGACATCATTTACATAAGTACAAATAGAAAAGAAATAAGATAGACAATGAATGCATGTTATGTCGAATTTAATAAGACAGTAACGTTTTATCAATGAAGTTTTTTTTCTATTTTTTTTGTGCGATCACAAATGAAGTTAATTTATACCTATGATACTAATTTAATTCTTTTTAAAAGAAATTGACCAATAAATAAAAAATATATTCTATTAAAAAGTACTTTAGAGATAAGGATATAAATAAAATTTTACCAAACATCTTTATTAGAAACAACTAATTTTACCAAGCAGTTTTTCTATAAATAGTTAATTCAAACAGCTAATGCAAACAGCTAACTCAAATAGTTAACAGCTAATAGCTAATACAAACAGTTAACAACTGTTTGCCAAATAGGGCCTAAATATTTCATATCTAATGATCAAGTTTTGATTCAAACCATTGAAATTATTTTAGTGGTGAGTCAATTGAATTGTTTAAGTGGCAAAAAGTGTCGACTGAATTATCGTAGTAGACATAAATGTTGACTAAATGAAAGAAACTTGAGCTCAAAATTTGGATTTGAGTTTATTTTAATTTGTCACATCAGATAGTCAAGTTTCAATCCAACTGGTTGAAGTCAGATTTGTACCTGAATTTCGGTAGACCATATTCTCAAAAAGTTGAAAAAAGAAAATCAAATCCATATCTTCTCAAAATGAAATTTACGTTTCTTCCATTGGGGAAACCATTGGGGGAAAATAATTTTCCTTGAAAAATAATTTTTCAACTTTTATTGTACCAAATAACAGAAAATTGAAAAACTATTTTCTGGTAAAATCATTTTCCACCCAGCCAAATACTACCTTAATGTATATAGCATCTAAACAAAACTGAAATATGCATTGAATAAGCTGTGTGAACATGCCATAGTGATCTATCACTGGATCAATCATATAATGCCATGGAGTTATAAATAAAACATTTCAATTCTTTTTTTTTAATTTTTTACTTAGAGCAGAGTTTGCTGGTACTCCATTTTGTTACTACAAATGGAGCAGGAAACTCAATACCAAATCTTGGGCAACCTTTGGTAAGCCACAATGCTCACTCTTATAGATCTCATAACGATAAAACCTGTCAAAGCAATTGTTGTTATAGAGCTACCTAAATATCCATCAGCTGTGGAAGGTTGTAAACTCCACAAAGGAGTTCTTGGTCAAAATATCATCAGATGTTATACACAATATTACCTTCATAGCTCAGTTATGAAGAAGAACTAATCAAATTTTGTCCACTATAGGATTTGCACACCCATATATTCAACAAAATCTTTATCCAAACAATTTGTAAGGAAACTGATGCATTGAGAATTGAAACTCTTGTTCAAGGAATTCAAATTTATGTATATTCAAATAATAAGTTTCATATAAGATAGCTTCACTCTTTTTTTTTCCCCCAAAGATGGGGAAGCATGCCCCTTGATGTGGGCCCGGTCTAGGATCCCACGCAAAGGTTGTGATTGGCCAAAGCAAGGGTAGTTGGTAACTGGGCATTACTATCCCATGACCAGAATCCGAACGCTCCCAGCAGGAAGGTGAGCCAGATGCCATTTGGGCTAGTAGCTGTTTGGCATAAGATGACCTTATTTTGGATGCAATGTCAGATGGATAACATTGGACGACTTAAAAATAGTTATGATGATGACTAATTAGTGATTTAGGGCGACTTTCATTAAAGTCACTTCTGAATGAATTATTGATCACCCATAAATTAAATAGTCACTCAATGATATGTTATTAGTTAGCCTAATGCCTCTAAAAAGTCACCCACTAAGGAGCACATCTCACCATAACTGAGATACTGTTGGCTATACGCAAATTAAAAAAAGATCGTGTCTTGGATTTATCTTTTGTAAAATAGTATCGAAACTATGATAATATGATATAATTTATATTAAATCAACATTTTAAAAACATTTGTATATTGAATAAGTTGTTTGCAAAACGATGTAATTGATAGCTTTTTTTGGGTGCATAAGTAGGCCTTTATGTGGGCCCTATCCGGGGTCTTGCACAAGGGTTGATGCTTGGAGGGAACCGAGTGAGACCAGTGGGTGCTCCTCAATCCTTGTGTAGGGGTGACAATGGATCGGGTTCAGATCGGAGGAATCATCATCCGTATCCATAACCGAATTTCATCCGCTTTATCCAATCCACCCGTCATCTGCGAAGATCCAATCCAATCCATCCATCCACCCACCATCTGTGGGTGGAAACGGTGGATCGGGTTGTAAATAAGTGATGAAAGATTATGTGTAATATTTTTGCAAATTTATAAGAAAAATATAAGCTTTGCCTTTTGGAAAGTTTATAAAGATATTTTACGCACAAGAAATGAAAAAAATATCATATTCATCATATTAATTTAGCGAAAATCACAAATTAACAATATAATTGTGAAAAAGGGTTACAGTTTAAAGGACAAAAATAAAAAGTAAAATAATTGCAAACAGGGGATAAACAAGTAGATGATTAAGCTGGTGATGGATCGGATGACAGGTCGGACGGAGCATCACCTAGATCCAACCTAATCCGTCAAACCATAATCCATTATCCATCCATAATCCATTTATTTCTCGTTTTCACACATTTTTCGAGTCAGTGCGGATATCTATTAGGTGCTGGTGAAATTGGCACCCCTAGATGTAGCGGTTGGAGGATGGCAAAGTTGTGCCGCATACTTGATGGATTACGGGTCCAAATGCCCATGCTAACAAATTCTTCATTTCTTTCTTTTTGTAGTTTGAAATCTTTTCAATGTGGTTTTTTGTTTTAATTACTTAGCTATAAATTCAGAAAAGATATTAGCAAGGACCAATAGATAATAGTCATAGATTTCTTCCTTTTATTTTATTATTTTTATTTTTAATGAGTATATATAAAAATAAAAACTTTTTTTTTTGTATGAAAGGAGGCGTTGAACCCCTATAACATAATGTCAAATTATAGCCTCATAAGGCGAGACTAAGCAATGCCCGAAGCATCTTCAAACAAAATGGGACATAAAGGGGAGGGGGGCTATGGTGAACCAACAAAGGGCCATTTTGGTCTACTCCAGCATTTGCTATAAAGTTCGCTGCCTTGTTATCCTCTCTAAAGCAATGAATTATTTCGACCTGCCAATCTAGGTCCATTAATAGCAACTGGCAAGCCCTGATGATGTTGTAATAGAGTTGCTTCTTCTCAGTAATTTGCTTGATTTTGGTGAGAACAACTTGTGAATCAACATGCACCAAAAGCCGTGAGTAACCCTTTGCCTTAGCAAGTTCAAGTCCCTTGAGCAAAGCTAACAATTCAACCTTGAATGAAGAGCACAATACAAAATTAGATAAAAAGCCTTTCAACTAGTTGCCCATATCCTTGCGGAAGACACACCCTCATCCTGCAGCTCCTGTGTTTCCTTTTGAAGCATCGTCAATATTGAGTTTCACCTCGCCCGAAGGAGGGAACTTCCATCTTATTTGTATTTGGTGATGCCTTTTTGCTATCTTGTGTAAAACTCCATGATCTTTCTTGTTCAAGATTCCTGAGATTTCTTTGAATTTGGCATAAATAAAACCACTGGGCTTGTAAGGTTTCAAGCTAGGATCCTTAAAGTATATGTGATTTTCCCACTTCCATAGCCAACAAACAGCAACAGCAAACAAGAGTGGCCAATGACTCAAAACCTTTGAGCTTCGTTCAAGGTTTGAGGATGGCCATGTTCTAAATAGGAGAGAGAAAAAATTACTCATGGGGTTAAAGAGGAGTACTTTTGCCCACACCTATTTAGCAATTGGACATTCTCTCAAAATATGATTAATATCTTCCTCATGATGCCCACAGATTCTGCATGATGGATCTACGGTGAGCCCTCTTTGCATTCTGTGAGCGTTGGTCTATACACGTTCATGCGCAGCCAACCACAAAAAGAATTTGATTCTTTGTGGCGCCTTTAGTTTCCATATAAATCTCCATACCTTATCTTCTTCTTCATGACTGTTAGACTTAATTAAACCCAAAGCGGATTTAATTGTAAAGTCTCCATGCCTAGAGCTATCCCAAACCAATTGGTCTGCTTCTTGCGGGTGTAATTGAAAAGAGGCCATTGATTTTAGAAGAGAATAATTCCCACTTCCAACCTTGTTCTGTATCCTAGTAATCCTCTACCATGAGCATAGTCATATGTTCAGGAATCTCAAAGCAAGCTAGTTGTATAAGAGATTTGTTGCACACCCATCTCTGCATCCAAAACTTGGTGTTCCTACCATTACCAACTTCAGACTATATTCCTTTCCTTATATAATCAGTACATTCCTTTATGCCTCTTCACACATTAGAAGCACCATGTTTGGATGTAAACATCTCCAAATCACATCTTCCACCACAATATTTGGCTCTCAAGACTTTGGAACCATAGTCTTTCTTTTTCAAACAAAAGACGCCATCCCAGCTGGGTCATGAATGCTAGGTTGGCTAGTCTCATTGATCTGAAGCCAAGACCTTTAGCAGGCTTGCTTTTTGTCAAATTCTTGCAAGAAACCTTGTGGATTTTTTGGGTTGTGGAATTATCTCTCCATAAAAACATTCAGGCTTTGTGGTCACAATCATCACGAAGGGTTCAAGGTAGTTTAGCTGTTTGCATAGCATAGAGGAGAATTGTAGAAACAGTGGACCGAACCAATGTCGCACGTCCAACCAATGATGCTCTCCAACCTGCCAACCCCTGATCAGTGCGATCTACAACACCTTGAAAAGTTTTCCTAGTGATCCTTCCATTGATAGTATACATACCCAAATATTTTCCCAAGTCCTTGGTAATGGGTATGTCAAGTTCATTACTGATGTTATCAGCCACAATCTCATCTACATTTTTTGAGAAGAAGACATGAGATGTGCTGTGACTAACCTTCTGCCCAGATGCAATGCAAAACAAGTCCAGGCACTAGCGCATTAAACTTGCTTGCTCCATCGTGGCTTCCCAAACAGGATGAGGTCATCTACCAAAAATAAGTTGGTTAATGGAGGCCCTCCACTGCTTACATAGATAGGTCTCTAAGAACCACTTTGTACTGCATCTGCCATGAAATGATTTAATCTTTCAAGACATAGAACAAAGAGGTAAGGGCGTAAAAGGTCCCCTTACCTGATGCCTCTTGTAGGCGTGAAAGATTCAGTTGGCATCCCATGTCATAAGATGCTGAAAGTTGCCAATGTAACATAGTTCATGATAACATCTGTCATAAGTTGAGGAAGTCGTGCTTTAAGAAGAGTTTCTCATATGAAAGGCCATCGGAGATGGTCATAAACCTTCTCCAAGTCCAGTTTAACCGCCATGTATCCTACTTTCCCTTGCTTGCACCGTGTTGTATGAAGCACTTCTTGCATGATAATTATATTATCCGAGATTTGTCGTCCTGGCACAAAAATGCTTTGGGTAGGAGAAATGAGCTTGGAAGAATCAGTTTTAGGCGATTAACCGATGTTTTGGTGATAACCTTGTAGGCAACATTACAAAGTCTAATTGGTCGGAGTTGTGTCACTTATTGGGGGGTTTTCAACTTTTGGAATAAGGCAAAGAAACATCTTATTGAGCCTCTCTGGTAAGCCACGGCCTTGTAATACATTGAATACCAAATGCAGTAACTGGTTCCCAATTAAATCCCAATTCTTCTGATAAAAGAGGGCTTGAAACCCATCATGCCCTAAAGCCGTAAAATGATGCATTTCAAATAATGCTCTTTTGATTTTAGTGCCTGTATATACTTTGGCTAGGGAAGCATGATCTTCTTTGTCCAGAGTTGAAAACCTGTTTGGAGATAGAAGATATGGCTGAAAAAGCCCATTGTCGTCTGTGTACAGATCAACAAAGAAATCCCTCACCATGGCTTTGATGTTGTCATCATCCCAAAACCGAGTGCCTTGGGTATTTTGCAAAGCTTCAATATGATTCGTTCTCCTTCTTATTACCGTACTAAGATGATAGTACCTCATATTCGTGTCTCTATCTTGAATGGCTTCAGTACGCGACTTTTGGCAACAAAACACTTCAATTTGGTTAAGGACTTCTTCTAACTCTCGACGCAACTTGGCTTCTAATTTAATTAAATATCTATGGTAGGAAAGAGCATGCTTTTCTTGGATACCCTCAATCCTTGCCTAGAGTTTCTTTTTCCTTTGAAAGAGGTCACCAAAGACATTTTTGTTCCATTATGATGGAGTAGAAGTAGGCTGTTGCAACATAGGATAGAGAGGTACATTGTGTTTCCAATTCTCACAGAGCCATTTGTCAAACTTGTCATGAGAGAGCTGGGCAGCTTGAAACTTGAAGGGCCTTTGAATTTCAGGAAAGGAAGCAAATCCATTTGGAAGGATAAGTAGTGGGCAGTGATCAGAATGATTCTTAACCAGGTGTCTAACCCCAGCTTCATGGAAATGTAATCGCCGTTCAGAATTACAAAGTCGTCTATCAAGTCGTGCATGTTTCATTGTTTCAGGTGTTCTACCTCGACTCCAAGTAAATTGAGGGCCAGAAAAACCCAAGTCTATCAACCCACTATTATCTATCAAATGTTGGAAATTATCACATCTTCTACTCAACTCATCATCGCAAGTTAACCATTCTTTCATATTACGAGTTTCGTTGAAGTCACCCGCTAATAACCAAGGTCGATTATTGAGTTGTGAAAACCTACCTAGTTCATGGAAGAATTGATTTCAAGTGGATTCTTGAGGGCTTGTATAGACAGCAGAGAACAACCAGCTTATACCCCCCTCACATTTGATCTCCATTGTAACAAATTGTTCGTTGGTAGCAATAACCGAGAGGACAAAAAGTTATTCTCACCAAAGTACCCAAATACCTCTTTTAAATCCATTTGCCTCAACCCTGTGTTGCCCAAAAAGCCGATTTTATGACAAACTTCATCAGCTTTATTGCCACTAATCTTAGTCTCAACTAGAGCCACGATTTTGGGATCATATTTTTGAATTATTTCCTTGAGGGTATGCAAGAAGTTGTTGCTTCCTGCTCCACGGACATTCTACACCAAGATAGAAAAATTTTGTGGATTCATAATGATGTTATTCATAAAGGGGAATGAAACATCTTCAATGTTTAATATTCTGGGGATCTCCACAGACATGTGCATCCCCAAAATTTTGTATAACCACTTGGGCTTCCATGCTTCCAACATTGGTATCTGGAGAATCTATAGAACCATCTTATGGTGGGAACCTGTTAGGACCACCAGGTGTTGGTGCAATTTCTCTTTGAGTAAGTCTATGTATTGTATCATTATTGGTTGGTGGATCCCCAGAGTGTAAAGGAGATGCAGCTACCAAGAGTCCATCAGTATGGCTTGTAGGGTAAGGAGGTGTAATCGAGAAAGTTCTCTATGAAGCATGAGTTTAGGCCTGGGAGGAGGGCTTGTGGGTAACTATAGCCTGTAGCATGGAATCTAGGTTTTCTTTCAGTGCCATGTGAGTCTCTGCATGTCTAGAATTCAGTCTAGAGGAGTTGGTGCTGTGTACTCTCTCATGTGGGAAGTCACGAGCATTGCGATGAGTCAGAGGGGTTCGCCGAGATGGGTTGTCTACAACCTGAGTACCTTTCTTGGTGTTGATGTCACCCCCTCTAATGAAGTATTCTGATTTAAGGCATTAAAGGCATTATCTCTTGCTAGGGAAATATCAATATTTCCTTTCACATTTTGAGGCCGGAGATCTTCTTGATTGACTAAAATAGAACTAGTCATGCTTACATCCCCTTCCTTATTTCCACCTGTGATAATAGGATCTTCATCGATATTATCCTCTTCCATCTCGTCTCTGAGAAGATCAAATCTAGATCCACTAGCCCCAGCAATTGGCGAGATTCTAGGAGAAATAATTCTATTATTCTTAGAGTTTCCATGATTAGGTGAAAAAGTTTCAGGTCGGGTTGAGGACTCGACATTCTGCTGCTGTTGAGTTGAATCAGCTTCTCCTCCATTGGCTTCTACTATAGAGGTGCCAGCTTTGGTGCTCTTCTTGTGTGGAAGTTTTTTTGACCAGCATCTAAGGGCCAAAGTCCTCCATGCATTCAGGTTTGTGTAACGGCACAACAACAGTAGGGTCCTTACGCTTGATCCAGAGGTTGTGTGTATTGCATTTGCATCTGCCAAAGGTGAAGTGGGGCACTCATCGTCTCTATGGCCTACCTTACCACACTTAAAACACATTAGTCTAAGGCCTTCATATTGGATCTTCCAAATCCTTCCATTTAGTCTAAACTTAGATAATAATGGCTTCGATAGGTCCACTTTAACACTAAGACGTGTAAATCTTCCCCTCTCAACATTGGCTGTTGGTTGATCAATTCCTATTACCTTCCTGACTTTCTGACCAATCATGTCTAAAAATTCATAATCAAAGTACTCAATGCTGATATTGGAAATGTGGATCCATGCCATAACGAAACGGATGGGTTCTTCATCCAAAACAAAGTTAGGGACCCATTTGTGGATAGTTAGGTAATTGTTGCCTAGCATCTATGGCTCTTGAGTAAGTACACGAGTCCTATTCTCCATATAAGAAAATCTTGCAACAAATAATCACTGCCAATATCTATAAGCGAAAAATCACCTTTTAACTTCCATTTCGCCTTCAGATGTTTTTTCAGTTGCATATACCCAATTCCTTGATCGAACATTTTGATTATCAAGGCATTTTTCCATGGGGTGCTCAGTCTGTGCTTCTATTCCTTTGTAAGTCTGATAGTAGGATAGTTTGAGTGCTCCTCATTATCGGAGATCTCATCTTCAGACAACCAGTCATTCGATCCGTCATTCCAGAAAGGGTTAGAGTATGAAGAATAATCCATGTGCGGGCTGTTCCTTATCAAGCTTATCTCTAAAGGATATTGGTTGTTTCTAGGGAATAGTATTTCCCAGAATCCGCTACATCTACCCATTAGAATCCATCTCCATACCAAACCCTTCCTCATCATGATCAATGATATCTCATTGACTGTCCTTTCGATTTTCTTGTTCGATCTGTTAAGCAAGCCTTTTTCTTGGGAAGAGATTGCTCGCTTTGTGGAAGCGTCTTGCTCCATTTCAAGTACATAAAAACTAAGTATATGTTTTACTTTAAGTTAACATAACTTACAAAAAATGATTTATGTGTATCTATTAAATGCTCTCCACATATGGCACTAATACTTACCTCAAGCGTTATTGGTTGTTGATTTCCTTCAGGGAAAGAAAACTAAATGTATCTTGGCAAATAAACCTTTTTATTCATTAAAGAAACCTTACTCTAATAATTTCCTATAGTTTACAAAAAATGTTTAATTGTTCACTAAAGGACATTGGATATATGCCCCAAATACTAGATTTAAAAATCATTAAAGATATGTTAAACAATACTGCCAAAAAAAAAAATCTGTTGTTCGCAAAACATTAAATTGTTATTCACAAAAAGTAAACCTATTGCTCACAAAATAAAAGCTTATTGTTCACAAAAGGTAAACCTATTAGTCACCAAAAATAAACTTATTATTTAAAGCATGAGTGTAGTTATAGCGATTGTCACTATACGACAACTACTATAATTGGGAACATCTAGAGTGTACATTTATCACAGGTCAATCTTAACCATTGATTTTATTTTTTTGTTCAATCATTAAAAATGTGTTATAAGAATTATGTAATGTGACTAAATATTAAAGAAAATTAATTTTATAAGGATGTGTTCGATTACTATTTATTAGGGGCCTTATAACAACGAATTTATTGGTAAGTACTCTTACAATACCCATTGTATTAGAAAAAAAAATTCAAAAATTTTGGAAAAAAAAGTGAAAGCAATTAGTTAACATTCCATGACCATTAAAGAAGGCTACGGAGAAGGCAACCAGCAGCGATTGTTACCAGAGAGCCATTGTTCCCGGAGGGCTATCGGAGATCATTGTTAGACGCCCCCCTTCTTTCTCCCCCTCTTTCAACCACATGGCCACGACGTATGCTCATCGCCGTTATTATTCTCCGATGTCCTCCATATGTGTTGTTTGTCTGGCAATGGTGTCCATTGTTTCGACGACAGGGTGGGTCGACGATGGTGGCGGACATTGAAGTCCGGTGCATTAGGCGCGGTTGGCGGGCGAGGTGGGGACATTCTAGGTTTGGTCGTCGAAGATGAAGACTGTGAATAGAACTTTTGTTTTTTTTTAATTTCTACTATAGAGATGGAACTTGTTAATTGTTATTGCCACACAGGGGAAACAAAGAGTTCAAATATTATTCTCGAAAAAAATGCCCAGCAAAGGAATCAAACTCAAGTCCTAAAGTAAGTTGAGGGTGCCTTAACCATTATGTTACCGATGCGTTCCATCAATAGGGGACACGTTAATATGCTTAGACAATATCTGTTAGTAGAAATTAAAAAAAAGAAGTTCTATTTGCTGTCTTCGTCTTTAATGACCAAACCCTACGACTCCCCTACCCGGCCACCGTTTGCACCCAATGCACCAGACTTCAGGGTCTGCCACCATCACCGACCCACCCTGTCATTGGAGCGATGGACACCACCAGCGAACAAACGACATAGATGGAGGAACGTTAAAGAATATAATGGCAATGAGCTTATGTCGTGGCTGTGCAGTTGAAGGGGGGAGAAGGAGCGTCGTAAGTAACAATGGTCTCTAATGGCTCGCCGGCAACAATGGGCGCTGGTTAGCTTCTCCATGGTGTTCCTTAACGGTGATGGAATGTTAACATTATGCTTTTACTTTTTTTTAAAATTTTTTTTTAAATTTTTCTTTCCAATACAATGGGTATTCAAGAGTAATCAAACACACCCTTATAAAATTAATTTTCTTTAATATTTAATCACATTATAGAATTCTTATAGCAATTTTTTTGTGATCTAACAAAAAAGATAAAACAAACGGTTAAGATGAACTTGGGACAAATGTACACTCTAGATGTTCCCAATTATGGTGGTTGTCGTATAGTGACAAGCGCTATAACTTTTTGCTTAAAGTGTACGTTAGTAATGCTCTATTGTTCTCCAAAAATCTTACTTTTAAAAAATTTTTTAAAATATAAAAATGTTCTATTATTCACAAAAAATATTTACGTATTGTTCACAAAATGTCAACCTATAGTTTACGACATATAAGCCTACTGTTTACAAAAAAATAACCTATTGGTGACAAAACTATAAACCTATTATTCGCGAAATAGAATTTATGCTAGTAATGTTCTATAATTAAAAAAAATTTCATTTTTTTAAAAAAATGCTCTCTATTAGTCAAAGATCCAATTAAAAAAAAAAAAAACCAATTCATTGTTCATAAAAAATTAACCTATTGTTCACAAAATGTTAACCCATTTTTCACGAAATACAAGTATATGCTACCAATGTTCCATTGTTTTTAAAAATTCTTAGCTTTTTTTTAAAAATATATTCCATAAGTAAAATTTTGGTTTTCCATCAAATAACATTACCAATAAAAGAGTATTCTATTATTCACCAAAAATTACCCTATTGTTCACAAAAAGCTAATCTATTGCTCTACAAAAGAATCATTTATGCTACCAATAAAAAAGTTATTTTTATTTGGCAAATGAATGAAAATAAAAATAAAAATAATATACGCATGACTACTTCTTATACAATCATTAACAAAAAAAGAAGTAATTATAAATACTCTCATATGTCGTCGACTTAAAATATTGGAGTAAAATTACTGTAAGTGCACGATGTAGCTATATGTAGCAACTGGCAAGTATGAGTTGTGTCCACAGGGAACTTGTTTTCAACCACCATAATTTATCCAAACACTCAATCTAGGCAAACAATCACTTCGAGGTCTGAGAATGATTAGTAGTTCTAAACTACTGGGTGGCTGATTAATAGAATTACTAATAGATAATAAAGGATCTCATGTTAGGATTCATTATGCTATTATGCTTAATGAATTATTCACTAAATTTTACGAATGTGCCCCTATTTGTGCCTGGATTGGATAGATTAAACAATTTCTAATCCTTCTTTTAAAGGTCATTAGATTAGCCAAATTTTCCTAATCATCTATTTTCACGAGATTAGAAATAAAGAGGCAACAAAATAGATTAATCACTAGTCCCAATTAGAGCACTAATTATCTTCATATTAAGGAATCCAATTGCACACATAGTCACAGTAGATAAAAGGTTCAACTTTCGTTGATGCTCTAAACCCTAATTAAAAACAATGATATAAATCTCTTTCAAGACTGTCATCGAACAAGTGGTGTACTAAACAAGAATCCAAATCACAAGGTTGGAAAAATTCCACAAAAGTTTAGGTTATGATTTAATTAGGTATAATTTGGGCTATTCCCAACCCAAGATGAGAATTTAGCCTTTAGCCATGTCAAGAACAACAAATTCACAATCAGAATTGATGAACATAGCTATTTGGAAAAACCCTAGAAAAATAACAGTAAGAGAGACTGAGAGAGAGAGATTTAAGAACCAAACTTCAATAAAATGCAATAATCACAAACTTGATGCAAAGGAGTCCTGAAGTTTCCAAAATAAACCCTGATAAATCACCTCTCTAAAGTGCTCTCAAAACTTTTATAGTAAAGTGAAAGATTCCCCTCAAATATGTCTGGGAAAAGATTAAGTAATGCTAAAATTAGTGGACACATGATTGTGCTTTGACGCCCGGCCAGCCATGCAGAATCAGCAATAAGAAAGCGCACGGCTGTGCAAAAACTGCAGGAATGTTTGGTCTTAAACACATGGCTATGCAAAATATGCAGGGGCAGGCGTGCATGTCTTCAACTTTATAGTAATTCTGCATAGCCATGGCAGTGCAAACCTTACAGCTCTTATTTCTTAATTCTTTAGTCTTCCTACCAACTCCTTGAACCTCTTTTATATCCATGATATCTCTCCTTGCTCATATTTCCTCCAATTAGGATCAAAATAACTACCAAAAGGAAACTAGTCCAAATAAGAAGATATCAAAGAAGGGCAAATGAGATGAAATTCCTCAATAAATTGAGGGGGGATGTAGACAATGGAGCAAAATCAAGGATCTAAAAATTTATTTCTTGTTCTCAAGGAAGCTTGAATCTTAAATGATAAAAAGAAAGATAAACCTCTAATCATACCCTTCTTAGGGAGGGAAAATCAATCCGCTGATCAGATACAATCATGCATTAAGGGTAGCTAAGTCAAGGTGTCCATAACAGTTCAATACAACACATACACCACCTTCTATAAATCACTCTACCCAAATGCAACACACCAAATACCCGATATTGATTTCACAAAGTAGGACAAGAGATCCCTTGGCTAGTGGTGAGCACACGTGACCAGTAGAACCTCACTTTTAGGATAAAGTGAGACACTCTTCTCAATATATTTAGATATAGAATTTGGGTACGCTCAATACTCATACCAATTATGCAAACTACCACACGCTTGGTAAGGCTCTCTATTCTCCACCACTTATGCAAAATGCAAAAATGTCACTCAAGTGGACTTGCAAGAGGGTTGTAATGGGGCTAAAGTTGTAGGTAAAAAGGGGATTTATGATAGGAAGAATGGAGCCATAAGACAGGAGACTATAGAGCACAACACTTCTGTAACAATAAACACCAAGATACCTATTTCACGCCTCAATTGAAAATGAGTACAAGCCCCAGAAAAGACCTCACAGGGGGAGTTGATGAAACTTATTGAATTAATCACCATACCAAACACTTATTCACCACTTCTCCTTTTCACCCCCTTTTTTTCTCTTTAATTTTTTTTTTAAGAAGCAAAACTAAATTGTGTGGATGACATGAGAAATATAAACTCTCAAGTCATACTCCTTCAAATAAAAAACCACCATTAGAAACATATAAAAAAATGAACGTATCCTCAAAATATGCCGAAGTTAATGTAAAAGTGTTGCTCCACTAAACTTTTTGGCTAAGGCACGATAATTTTTTCATCAGCCAGGGGTGTAGTGAATAGATGCAACAACAAAAATAGGTAAAGGTCCAAATTGCTAGTAAGAGGAATAACAAACATTGATGGGTAGCTTTTAGGCTCAAGTGGCCATATAGAACAAAAGAATGCCCCAATCATGTCAAGTTATGCAGATGGCAATTATGATCTCGAAGAGAAACATGCCAAGGTCTAAAGATGCAATCATGGATGAGTTACACAAGAAAGAAAACATGAGACTATATGTGATGAATAGTCATTAAGCTTAAAATTTCATAGGTCGGTCTACCATAATCAATGCAACTTACGCCGAGATGCCACTTATCAAGGTCACTTAAATCAAACCACATTAATCGCAAGGGTAACTGGCGTGCAACACAAAGCAAAGCTATTACAGATGGTGATGTCAACATAAATTCATAAAATTTCCTCCAAGACAAGCGATACCTCAACACACAATCAAGTCAATCACTCAGTCATTACTTCTTGTACCATTGCCATAGGAGGTGTTTTTAAAAACTCTTTTCCACTTTTACATTGTTTTTTCCTTTTTTTTTTCATTTTTTTCCAAGGCAATAAATCAATCTAAGGTGATCAACAAGTAGATAAATGAAAAGAAGGGTTAGAAAGATTACCTCGCATATAGAAGCCTTACACAACACGTCTCCACTTGAGATGAATGATTAGGAATAATATATACAATGCATCACCTACCTATATGCTCTATCCTACATGCTCTACTAAATAGAAGATAAAACTAAGACTAATGCACCCTAAATATCCACCTAGACTAAAAATAAAACCTAAGACCTAGATGCAAAGATGTACACTACCATAACTAACAGCACCAAGTAAGCATAATCTCAATCCTAGCAAACCAAGAGTCACCTCAACTCCTCACTATATCCAAGAGCTCATGAGCTTAACCCCCATGCTTGAACTTTTCACTATCCTCAATGAAGTGAATAAACATGCTAAGTAATGGGAAGGGGGATATATTCACAGTGCACCAGTAGGGGCCAGGGAGGCCATTAGGCCTCCAGCCAGGTGGAGGATAGGCCATTGGAAATGCTTGTAGGCGTAGTATATGTGGTGCTACAAGTTTTGCTGTCTATAGGCTCAATTATCCTGCTTATGAAGGAGCTCAGCGAGCTCCTAGGAATGTTACTCGCCCACATAGTTGAGTCTCAGGTGAGGGCGAGCAAACTCATTCGTGAGAAACTGGCGGAGTGGGACCTCCTGTGATCTAGATGGGTCTGCCTCATCATTGCCACTCATTGGGTCGACACCCGATTAGGTATCCTCTAGTGTACCCAACTCTTGATGCTCTTATAGTGGGGCTTCCACATTATTCTTCTCGTCATCACCGTCAACATCGATTTCATCATCATAGCACCAGTTCTCTTAATCAATGACGGAAGTCTTTCGGGGTTGGGTAAGAGAGATAAGGTATGACCATGATGGTTTAGCCACACTTGGTTACCTACCATTATGGAGAGCTCCAGGTGAATACAATAGCCATGCACCCACCCTCATGAAGAATCGACATAATAGAAAAGAGATCCTGTAACTCCAAACCACGAGCTAAGGTCATGACAATGCCATCAACAGTGATAACAACCTTGTTATTCTTAGCTTGCTCGTCATGCTGAGTAGCAATGTGAAATTCAATGTTGCTGCGAACCTCATGTAATACTGCCTATAAGGTAAATAACTCCCATCTCTTAGGTACCCTTAACTTTTAAATTGTGGAGAGACAATTTCGCCATAAGGTGTTGGAGGTATCGAACTATAGGGTCGCATATAAATGTAGTCTTAGCAGAGCAAGAAACATAAGGAGGGCATAACAAGTAATTTTTACCCAAAAATCACTCCAACTATAATCGACGTGAATAGTAACAGCCGTCCCACCCATAGGGAGTTGTAAAAATTCACTAAAATGGGCCAAATTCATCTCATGAGTCAAGTTACCACATCCAAAGCAAATATAACAGGCACCGTGATTGTAGTCCCGTTTCTCATCTATCATAAAGGAGCTAAACAATTCCCAAACGAATTTCTCATACATTGGCATTCACAATTGCACATAATCTTTTCAACCGAACACATCAAAGAAAACATGCAAATCATCTAATAAATTCAACGACTTCAACAATTTAATATCAACATACTTAGGCTCACTAATTTTACGAGACACTAAAGCATCATATCGTTCAAGCTGTGCACATCAATAAACACAATTCCATGCTTGTTATTTCCATTAGGGAGTTGAGATCAGGTATCATTACCTCGAGTGGAGCCAGTGGTAGCTAGTGAAATCGGTGGCAGCTGCAATGCGCTTGAAGTGCCTTTCAGGAGCCAAGGATAAAAAGGATACTTTGGTCTTTGGAGCCATGGTGAGGTAGATGAAATTGCAACCCAAATTTAAGCCATATGAGGTAAATTCACAAATTCAAGCGCCCAACTGGGAAATTAACCCCAATAGAACCCAAAATAAGCAATGGGAATTGACTAATTGAGGATGTTGGTGTGACAAGATGTAGAGGGATGCAAAAAATGAGGGGAGGTATAAAGGGAGGGGGAAGAAATTGAAGGGGAGGAGGGAGGAAGAGAGGTGACATCAGTGGGGAGATGTGACGGAATCCAACGTAGGGCCAGGCGATTACCGTAGTAAAGATGAGGGCGTGGGTGAGGAGGTGGGTGTGAATTGAAGCGGGAGGAGATAGAATAGGAGGGCCAGCTGTAGAGAGAGTTTTAACGAAGGTGGTGTCAGCAGGTTGCCGGCCAGAGGATGGTGGCTATGGGGGTCGTTGGCTGATGAGGGAAGTGGGTGTGGTGGCTATTGGAAATGTGGGTTAGGGTTTGGAAAGGCAGAGAGATGTGGTTAAAGGGGGAGAAAATGGGGTAAGAGAGTATGGTAGCATCGACGAGAATAGCGGATGGTCGGATCTGATGGCTGTGGTGGTTGTTGGCCAGAGGATGGGAGCACTTGTGGGGGGAGAGAGAGAGAGAGAGAGAGAGGATTCGAGATAGTATGAGAGTGAGATGTGATAGGGGTTCGTAGGGTGAGGGCTGGTTTAAAATCTAGATGCATGGCCATGTGTCGAACGCATGGCTAGCAATGCATCTTGATTTTGAATACACTGACGTGCATTCTTATAGGAGGTTTCTGCCCAAGACGCACGATCATGCATATAGACTAACCAAAAATCCTTTTTTATCTCCTCTTTTCAAGATTCTTGCTTCTTTTTGTCTTTTCTCACTCTTTTTTTTTGCTTTTGGTTTTTCTCTCCTTCTTTTGTCTTTATTTTTTTCGAAAGCATTAAAGCTTGGGTTGCCTTCTAAAAAGCGCTCATTTTAGATCCCAAGCCTGAACTTTGCGAGCATCTAAGTGGAAGAAGCATCGGTAAGGTCATAAGAAACCCTGCCCCTAATTTGCTCATCAACAATGCAATGTTTGACTGGAGAGCCATTAACTTTGAAAAAGCCATTGATTCCCATGTCAATGGCTTCAAAAGGGTGGACTTTCATGACCTTGAAAGGACTTTACCACTGTAAGTGAGGTTTTTCGGGAAACAACTTTGACCTTGAGTTGAATAGGAGAACTAAGTCCCATTTTTGAAATTCTCTCCTATTGATGGATATTGTCATATACCTTTTCATTATCACCTTATAGATCTTTGAATTTTCATAAGCATCCAAATGGATCTCCTTAAGTTTATTCAGCCGTAATAACCTCTTTTCCCCCGTAGACTTTAAATCAAAGTTGATATACTTAATGGCCTAGTAGGCTATATGCCCTAGCTCCACGGGGATGTGGTAAGGCTTACTATAAATTAACTTGAATGGCTTGGTGCCAATAAGAGTCTTGAATGCTGTGTGGTAAGCCCAAAGAACGTCATCTAATTTATTTGCCTAATCTTTCCTCGATCTCGCAACCACTGTCCCTAAGATAGCCTTGATTTCATGGTTAGAGATCTCGGCTTGGCTACTAGTTTAAGGATGATAGCCACACCCATACTTATGAAGCACTCCATATATATTTAACAAAGCTTCAAGTTTCTTCTCAATGAAGTGCGTTCCATTATCATTGATTAACACCCTGAGGACTCCAAAGCGGGGAAAATGATCTTCTTAAAGAGCTTATCCACTACCCTTGAGTCATTAATAGGGCTAGCAATAGCCTCAACCCACTTAGAGACATAATCTATAGCAACCAGGATGTATTTATTGCCCTTGAAGGGTAGGAAAGGCCTTATGAAGTCAATGCCATACATATCGAAGATTCTGACATCAAGGATAAAGTTGAGGGGTATTTCATTCTTCCTAGATAAATTCCTGTCATCCGGCATTGGTCACAGGCACAGACATAGGCATGTACATCCTTGAGCAATGAGGGCTAAAAGAAGCCTACTTGGAGTGCCTTAGCCGTGGTATTGGAGGTACTAGCTTGTCCACCTCAATGAGAGTCATGTCAATGGGAAATGACACTCTAGACTTCATGCTCTGGTAGATGATGTGTATAAATCCCATCTTTGTAGCACTTGAATAGAAAAGGTTTTCCAAAAAATAGGACTTGATGTCAGGGAAGAATTTCTTATTTTGATGATAAGTCAAATCAGAAGGTAAAACCCAACAAGCTAGGTAATTAGCGATATCAGCAAACCGAGGGGTCTTACTAATAGGGGTGTACAAAATCGATTAACTAGAGTTTCGATTAATCGAAAATCGGCTAACTAGTTTTTCGGTTCAAAAAGATTCCAAATCATAATCAAACCGAAAATTTCGGTTAACCATTTTTCGCTTAACAGAAAATTTCGGTTCGTCTAAAACCCGAATGGTAACCGCATCGAAAAAGTTGGTTAGCCGATTTTCGGTTCGGTTATCGATTAACCATTCACAAATAATAAAAAACGTATGCTTTCTTACCTAAATTTTTCATTTTTTAATGTTTAAATTAATTCTTTTTATAAAAATTAAATTTTGGTTACCACTATAACTAATAAAATAGTGCACTTTCGCACCTAAATTTTTAATTTTTTTATGTATAATTTTTTAAAAGACAAAATTATTTTCGGTTCGGTTAACCGAATTTTCAAATTGTCCAAACCGTAACCGAGCCGAAAACCAAAAATTTTTTTTGATTCGGTTAATCAAACCAATTTTTTTGAAAAATTTGTTCGATTAATCGATTTTTCGGTTTGATTTTTTCAGTTTTTGGTTTCGGGTTTTTTGTGCACCTCCACTTACTAAGGGTGACTACTAGAAGATGCTTATAAGGAAAAACATAAAAAATGGGGAGATCGTGGCTCGTAACTCGAGATAAGAGAGATTGTAAGCTGCCATATTGTTAGCTCCTGCTTTGTCCTTGGTCTCAATGTCGAACTCTTATAGGAGAAGAATCCACCTGATGAGGTTAAGCATCCTTCTTCTCCAAGAGTTGCTTGAGTGCAAAGTAGTCAGCGTGCATAATGACTTTGGAGCACAAGTATGGATGGAATTTCTTAATTACATACACCACGACAAGCAACTCTTTTTCAGTTGCAGTGTAGTTCTATTGAGCCTCATCAAGTGCCTTGCTGGCATAATAGATAACATGAGACTTTTTATCCTTATGCTACCCTAACATTGCTCCAACCGCACGGTCACTAGCATCACACATGATCCTAAGTAAAAGACTCCAATCAGGCAGTTGGATGATGGGGGCAGAAATAAGAGCCTGCTTTATATTGCAAAATGCCTCAAGACACTCACCAATAAACACAAATGAGGCATCTTTGGCTAAAAACTGAGTTAGAGGTTTAGCGATCTTGGAGAAATCCTTGATAAAGCAATTGTAAAATCCTGCATGACTAAGGAAACTCTGTACCCCTTTGAAAAATGTAGGGCGAGGTAATCTCAATGAGCTCAATATTTGCTTTTTCCACCTTGATGCCCCTATGAGATATAACATGGCCTAAGACCACCCCTTGCGCACCATAAAGTCGCATTTCTCTTAATTCAGCATCAAATTAACTTCCTCACATCTACAGAGTACCCTACTTAATTTTCCAAACCCAACTCAAAGGTACCTCTATAGACTGAGAAATCATCTATAAATACTTCCATGGTGCTCTCAATAAAGTTTGAGAAGATAGCAGTTATGTAACGCTGGAAGGTGGCCAGGGCATTACATAATCCAAATGCCATCCTATGATAAGTAAAAGTACCGTAAGGGCATATGAAAGTCATCTTCTCCTAATCACTTAGATGCAAACAAATCTAAAAGAAACCCAAATAACCATCCAAGTAATAGGAGAAGGAAGGCCTAGCCAACATTTGTAGCATTCGGTTAATGAAGGGGGGAGAAGTGATATTTCCGGGTGGCTTGATTTAATTTTCTGTAATCAATGCACATTTACCACCCATTTATAGTCCTAATAAAAACAAGTTCATCGCGCTCATTCTTAATGATGGTCATGCCACCCGTTTTGGGAACTACTTGAATAAGGCTCACCCACTCAGTATCTGAGATAGGATAGATGATCCGAGTGTCAAGTAGTTTGGCAACCTCTTTTTTTACAACCTCTTGTATATTAGGATTCAAATATTTTTTAGGTTATTTAGAGGGTTTGTGACCTTTATCAAAGAAAATTCATGCATGAAAATTGAAGGATTGATTTCCTTTATATCACCAATGCTATAACTTATGGAACCCCTATACTTTCTAAGCACATCTAACAACTTTTCAAGTTTGGGGCCATTCAATTTAGTACTGACAATGATAGGGAATGTGTGATTAGGGCTAAGAAATTCATACCTGAGGTGGGATGGTAGAGGCCTCAACTCTACCTTAGGGGCAATCTTCTTGCCATCTTTGGAGGTCTGAACCTCCATCCCAAGAACCTCCTTATAGTACGATTGAGGCTTATACACTGGAGCTGAATTCAGGATCTTAGTGCAGGCTTCAATTTCCTCATCCTGATGAGCCTTTTCCTCATACATATGGGGGCCAATCAAGTAAGGCTCTGGAGGATCAAACGGAGGACTAGGAAATGATGCGTCCTCTATCACTACCTTCCAAGAATGTCAACTCTATAGCAGGTATCCTTCAGAACTGGAGACGTCATGGCTTGTACAAGATTAAACTTCAGTTTTTCCTCTCCAACTTAGAGGGAAAGCTTATCGTTCTTTACATCTATCATAGCTCTAGCACTGGCGAAGAACGGTCTCCCTAGAATGATAAAGATTTAGGTATCTGCCTCTATCTCTATCACTATGGAGTCACATTGAATGGAGAATTTTTCAACCGGCACTGGAACATCCTCCAAGACGCCTTATGGGGTACTTAACTGAATGATTGACAAGCTGGATGGAGATGGTAGTGGATCTCAAATCTCCCACTTGTAACTTTCAATATATGGATTAGGGCATAAGACTCATGCTTGCACCTAGATCGCATATGGCATGACTGATAGCAACATTGCCAATTGCACGCAGTATAGAAAAACTGCCAAGTTGTACAGTTTTGGGGGCAACTTATTCTGAATGATAGCGCTGCACTTTTTAGTAAGTGCAACTGTTGTTTGTTCCTGCAACTTCCCTTTGTTGGATAGCAAGTCCTTCAGGAAGTTGGCATAGGATGGCACATCTGTGACAGCCTCCAAGAAAGGGATGTTGATGTGCAACTTTTTCAACATCACCAAGAATCTCCCGTACTACTTTTCATCTCTAGCCTTAATAAGCCTCTGAGGGCAATTAACAAGGGGCTTATAAGGCTTGTTTTGTGTAGGTGCACTTTCTACTCAGACCTGTACAAAGGGCTCCTCAACTCCTTTATCTTCTTCTCTAGGAATCTCGATAGTAGACTCCATCTCTTCAGCAACACCCTCTACCTCACTCTTTTTCTCCCCCTCAATAGTTTCTGGATTCTCAAGTATTGTCTCACTCCTCGAGGTTATGGCATTCATATGCCCTTTAGGGTTTGTCTCTGGTTGACCTGGCTAATAACCTTGAGGCCGATAAAGATAACTCACTTGAGGTTTAATGTGAGCAATTAAGTTCTCCATCATCTCGAACTTGGAGCTCAACTGGTTGACTGACTCACCAAGAGCTTTGTTGGTTTTGGTTCGAGTTTGGATGAAGCGCTCCATAAGACTCTCCAAGTTAGACTTCTGTTGAGGCGGTGGAGGAGGTGGATTGTAGGGAGCTTTATATTAGAAACCTAGGGGTTGAGCAGCATTGTGTAGCAACGGATTGTTGTTAATACAGAAGAAATTTGGGTGACTCCTTCATCCTGAATTGTATGTGTTTGAGTAGGGATTGTTTTGAGAGAGAGGGTGAAAGTCTTCCATGGCATTGGCATATTCGACTCCCTAGAAGCTATTGGAGGACATCTCATCCAATGGCACTTTTGCTGCCTCAATGACTTTCCCATGAGAGCTCCTCCAGCAGTAGCATTAATGGACATCATCAGAGCCTGGTCTAGCCTATTGTAGGAGGTTTAGACTAGGAGCCAGTATAGAACACCATAGAGTGAACACTGGCATTGGAGGTCCTTTAACCTTTTCCAAGCTTCATATAATGATTCTCCATGTTGTTGGGCAAATGAAGTGATGTCTGCTCTCCACTTGGCAGTCTTATCATATGGGAAATACTTGTTGAGGAAGGCCTTGGACAGGCCGCCCAGGTGGTAAACTAGTTTGGCTCTTCAATCTAGAGCCAATCACTAGCTTTATCCTTCAGTCAGAAGGGGAAGAGTCTCCATCGGATTGCATCAGCAGGCAGCCCATTGAGTTTAATAGTGTTGCACTTCGCTATGATAGTGCGAAGAGCACATTTAGGTTTTTAGTGGGGTGTCCACCAAATTAATCCCTCTCTACGAGCGTAACCAAGGCCAATAGAAGCTCAAAATTATTTGCCTCAATCGTCGGGCTTATGACGGATGAGGTGGTGTAAAATGCTTATGGTAAAGCATAGTCCTGCAACACTCTACTGTCTTGTCCTACCATCATAGCTTCTGCCTTTTGTTTCCTTCGGGCACAACTTTGCCAATTTGCAGTTGCTTTGATCTCAAGTTCAAAGGGAGTAAGGGTTTGGTTCCTTTAACTGTGCCTGTGCATACGAAGCAAAAACTATACCAAGTATAAGCAAGCCCAAACAAGGATAAAGAAAGGTAGAAGTTAAAGAAAAGGGGGAAAAACCCCCTAGTCTAGAGTGTTTCAATTAGCTCTGATATTGAAATGAACAAGTCCACGACAACAGCGCTAAAAACTTAGTGAGTAAAGTTACTGCAAGTGCACGACATAGCTGTAGCTAGCAACTGACAAGTACGGGCCGTGTCCGAAGGGGACTTGTTTTTAACTATGAGAACTTATCCAAACACTCAATCTTGGCAAACAATCACTTTGAGGTCTAGAAATGATTAGCAGTTCTAAACTGCTGAGTGACTGATTAATAGAATTACTAATAGATAATGAGGTTCTCTGGTTGGGATTTACCACACTATTATGCTTAACACATTATTCACTAAACTTAGCAAATATGCCCTTACTTGTGCTTGGATTGGATAGATTAAACAGTTACCCTCGTCTAAGCCTTCTTCCAAAAGTCATTAGATTAGCCAAATTTCCATAGTCATCTATCTTCATAAGATTAAAAATAGAGAGGATACAAAATAGATTAATCATTAGTCCCAATTAGAGCCACAATTGTCTTCATATTGAGGAATCTACACACAGTCCTGCTAAATAAAAGGTTCAACTTGCATTATGCCCTAAACGCTAATTCAGAACAGTGCAATAAATCTTTTTCAAGACTTTCATTGAACAAGTGGTGTACTAAGTGAGAATCCAAATCATAAGTGGGCAAATTCCATAAAAGTTTAGACTATGATTCAATTAGGCATAATATGGGCTACTCGCAACCCAAGATTAGTATTTAGCCGCTAGCCAAGTTAACAACAATAATTTCACAATCCAAATTGATGAACATAGCTATTTCGCGAAATGTTAAAAAAATATTAGTAAAAGAGAGAGGGATTTACGAAACAAACTTGAATAAAACCAAGAAGCAATAAGGTTCTGCGAACAAACTTTAATAATCACAAACTTGATGCAAAGGAGCCCTAGAAATCTCCTAAATAAACCCTAATAAATCACCTCTCCAAAGTGCTCTCAAAGGTTTTCGAGTTAAGTGAAAGATGCCCCTCAAATTTGTCTGAGAAATGATTAAGTAACGCTAAAATTAGCATACGCACGACTGTGCTTTGACGCACGGCTAGCCGTGCAGAATCAGCAAGGGGAAAGCACACGGTCGTGGAAAGTGTACAGCTAGCTGTGCAAAAATTGCAGGAACATTTGGTCTTGAATGCATGGTTGTGCAAAATACGCAAGGATAGCCATTCATATCTTCAACTTTTTAGTAATTTTGCATGGCCATGCAGACCTTGCAGCTCTTATTTCTTAATTCTTTGGTTTTTCTGCCAACTCCTCGAGCCTCTTCTCCATCCATTATATTCTTCCTGCTCATATTCCCTCTAATTAGGATCAAAATACCTATAAAAAGGGAAATTAGTCCAAATAAGACGGTTACGAGCAAAGAAGGGCAAATGTGATCAAATTCCTCCATAAATCGAGAGGAGATGTGGAGAAAGACATCAAAATCATGGGCCCAAAAATAGTAAAATTAGAGGTTTATCAAATATGTACTCATATTTTTGTAACTATAAGTTCATTAATTTATACGTGTACTATTATCGTTAAAAATTATATATTCACTATTTTTCAACTGTTAAAAATGGCTTAGAGAATGTCCTTCAACCAAAAAAAAGAAAAGAAAAAGGGACTTAAGAGTGAAAAATAAACTAGAAAACGAAAACATGCACATAAACATAAACATAGAGGGATAATAATGAATAAACCTATTATTTATAAAATATAAAAACACTATTCGCAAAATTAATAAGTAGTAATAGTCATATGCTTGTTTTTTTAAATTTTATTTTATAAGGAATGCTAATGTTCATCAAATAATGGTGCCCAAAAACAGGAAGACTTAGGCAACAAAATAAATTTTTCTTAAAAAGGAATTACAAACTATGCCAAAAAATATCAAGGAAAAAAAAGAACTCAAAGATGATGCAAAGCAAATCTAAAAATTAGACATGCATGCCCCGAAATTTGACCCCTTAAGCCCTTGTCCTATTAGCTAAGAGTGCTACGACTATAAAACTACTCTGTTACAGCAAGATTGAAGGGAATACTTATATATAATGTAACTAGGTAATCTTGGACATGGACTACACAACATAACATACACGGTGTAGCTAGTATTGACAAAATTGATCCGAGACTCGAAATCCGAACTGAATGACCTAGACCCATACCCGACTCAATATCCGAAATAGGCTCACCATAAAGTGGACGTGAAATCTGAATTGACTAGAACTGAACTATACCTGATCCAAAATTTTCTACAAAGCTGCTTATTTTTTGTATGACAACTGTATTGGACCAAAAATCTGACTCGAAGTCGACCCGAACTGAAATTTACCTTATCCGATCCAAATCGAACCGACTCAAAATATCACTCAGCCCAAAATATGACAAGATCCAAACTTAACCTGACCCATTTGGCAGGTATTGCTACAGCCAAGCTAATTATATAAAAGGTTGCTGGCCATATCTCCTAGTGAAACATGACAATCCTATGAATTGACCTCAAAACCTGATTAGGAAAGGAGGTTCATGTTGCTACAACTAGGCATGACAAAACTGACTAAGACTTGAAACCCTGATTGAATAACCTAGATCTATGCCCAACCTGTCATCCGAAGTAGGTTCACACGAAAGTGGACCAAAGATCCGAATTGACTCGAACTGAATGATACCGAACGTAAAATTTTGGACAAAGTTGCTTATTTTTGCACGACAAGATTATTTGAACAAAAAGTGGTTTATTCGAGGTTGACTCAAACCGAAGTTCAGTTGACCAAACTGAACTGAGCTAAATATCGTTTGACCTAAAACATGACTTGACCAAAACTTATCCGACCCATACCTAAACCACATGGCCTATTTGTCAGGTCTAACTACAACAAATATAACAGATTTTAAATTCAATTCACTTTTTTACATTATAATCATACTATGTTTTAAATTCAATACACTTTTGTTTACGTTACATATTGTAGGGATGATTGCGGCTCCTAACAACACACACTTGAACCCCCGCAACCAAAAAAAGCCTAACACACGCACACACGCACACCCAAAAAAAACGACGCTATAACATTTTTGTCAAAACTTATAAGTCTAGGGAGGCCTACAATTTTATGTTGAGGGAAGGAATCGGTCCATTGTGGGTTGATGGATTTCATTGCGCAGGGTTGAGTGATCCTTTGTATTGCCAAAGCTGTGTATTTCATTCCTTATTGGCTAGCCTTTTAATTAGAGATAGTAGTGGGTTCTGGACACCACCTAAATTTGTTAGATTCGGCCCAAATTAAAGGGTTTGAGTTCAATTAAATAAGGCATCATAGAGCTTAGGGGAGTCTAGTTTGACTGGCCCTGAATTGGGCTAGCCTTGAAAAATTGAGAACTAGACCTGACTTGAGACCTGCTTAAGACCTGTTGATATTTTTTAAAATTTTTTTAAATGCAAAAATTAACTAAACCATAAGTTTAAGTGACTAATATCTTCTGAATTTAGTTGTTATGCGCTGCGCTACTTCTTCACACTCACGGTTACTTCTCCTTATCCTCAATTTCTCGATATTCTTCCTGCTCGCTTAGTCACATCTCTTTCTTAAACCCACTCGACCCGAATTTCTCACCTTGAAGGAGCATCACTTTTTTTTGTCAAATTTCATATTTTTTAAGTCCAATTGCTTCTCATTAGAATGTTGGAATTCGTGCTAGGATGTGGGGGGGGGGGGAACTCCATCATAAAAATTATGTAATTTGAAAAATGGTCGTGATCTGCTAAGGACCTGTGGACCTATTAGATTCACAAGGTCTGAGTTTGGTTCTCATCCTTCTAGACCTGATGGGTCTGGAGGGGGTTTGGGTCTAGGTGCAAAAAAAATAAATGGGTCTAGATTCAGGGGACTCAACCCAGACCTGACCTATTGTGAACCATACTTTCAATGCTTTCTTCAAGGTTGTGTAGTGTTCGATGTATAACAGGATAACCACATAAGTTAGTTTAAGTGATGTAACACTTATTTATTTATTTATTTTTTTGAGTAAGGTATTTGGTTTCTATCTTATGAGTGGAAAAAAAAAATGAGATGGGAGAACTTTATCCCTTCATGAGCCAACAATAACATGATTCTGATAATAAAAATCCAAAAACAAAAAAAAAGCATATTAGGATAAATTTTATGTTACAACTACTATTACAAAAATTACAATGATATATCCTACTTTTGGTAAAATTATTTTAAGAGTCATTTGTTTTAAAAACTATTTCTAGGACTTAAATTATGTGAAAATTATTTTATAGGACCCTTTTTCATCATAAATACCCAATTACTCTTTTACGTATTTCAAGCTTCCTCAAAAATAGTTTTCAAAATAAAGGTGCTTCAGTGGTTTTGCCAAGGGTCCTTAGTGTAGTTTATATCATGTCAGTATGTATTTATCAGCGCCAGAGTAAAGTGAGTTTAAGTTATGATGGTTGAAAATTGGAATGGGTCATTGAGTAATACAACTTAAACACTAGCACACTTTCAATCTTTTATAATATCCAAGAAATTGTCCCTTGTGATATGGATTCATCTCGATTCATCAATGATCAAGAAATGATATCAACATGTTATGTTCAATGATCAAGAAATGATATCAACATGTTATGTTCTTCTCCATCAATCAGTCAACAATTGTATCGTTTGATCCGACACCTTATCTTCTCGTGTGCGTGCCTTTCGCAGGTTCCCCCCGTAAGTTGACTGTAACCATCTCTAATAGACTAATACTAAATGTTGGGAATAAACACGCTCTGATGCCACTTGTTGGCAACGAAAAGCTAAAATAAAATTTGGTCATATATTTCCACGCCACAAGAGAAGACCAATTTAATGTGGAAAACCCCTTTACGTTAAGGAAAAAAGTTATGGTCTAACAACAACTGACACAACCACTATGTTGAAAAAGGTAGATTATAACAGGGTACGCTCACAACATGAAGTTTCCCTTCCAAGTGATCCTACCTCTCATGAATCCATCTTAGCTCTCCATACACTCTCCCCTTACTTAAGGTTTGGGGTTGGGGATACAACCCACTTGTACCTAGATTTCATGCTAGCACTGAGCCCCCATATTGGGTCAAGATATCCCTCTCCCACTTATGAGGGATGTCTAAACATATGCCTAACTAGGGCTATTCTTGGGCCAGATCAGACTGGCCTAGACTAATGATTGAAAAAGGTCTTCTAAGCAGATCGAGGACTAGACTAGTCCAAAGTTGGTTCAGATCGGAACCAGACTAGGTAAACCTAGATCGGACCAAGATCAGACCGACTATGGACTGACTCTTAAATGGGTTGGCGGGATGGCTGCCATCTTAGCAAGTCGGGCTTGCTTGCTTTGTAAAATTGGGTTACTATGAAACTTGGGTTTGTGTTGTTAACTTCGATGCCACCAAAAGCCTCCAAACCTGCAAGTAACTAAAAAAGCATAAAATTACATGGTTTGCTTCTTTGTTCCCTAATCCTTTCTTGCTCTATGACCTGTAAAATTAAACATATACGAAGGGCTAAAGTCTAAAGCAAGCAGTAGCCTGTCAACCTTTTTTTGGTCTTTCCTACTAAATGCTTGGTAGCATAAAAATTTCCAACAACTTTTTCTAAAGTAAACCAATTAACTTATAAACCAAAAAACAGAAATGAACACCCCAATAATAAAAAGGGACTCCAAACTACAACCTATTCTACAATGTAGGTGCATATCTAAATGGACTCCAAAGTACAAACTTTAACATATAATCAAATCAAAGTCTTAAGTCCCAATGTAGAGGATACATAATTCTTGATAAATAGAGATAAAACCTTGCAGCCTTGAACTTGAATGAGTTCCTTGTAACAATCTAGTCTACTTACTCCTCTGTCTCAAGTGTTCAAGTAATTGTTCTTCAAAAAGTATATGAAAAAATTGAGTTAATCAATATAAAAATGAACACATTTATTTCCCAACAAATAACAACAACAACAATAATAACAGTACTAACTATAATAATATTATAGTTATCTGAAGACTAATTGCTCAAACTATCACCCACATCAATCACATTATCCTAAAGACTCAACTTATCATGGTATAATAAACAAAATAAAAAGAACAAAAAATAAAAGTTAGAACTTGTAATCATATAATAAAGTAAATAAACTAAATTGAAAAAGAAATCAACAATTGAGCATTACCTTTTCAAGGTCACGTAACTTATCAAAGAAGTTGTACACATCTATTTGAATGTTTGGCCTAAGCCCATTTTATGCCCATATAAGAGCTTGGACCATCTTTTTACAATCACAATCCAACAGAGTTCATAAGTTAACAAAAGTTAAGTAAATTATAAATTTATAATACATATAAAGAGATAAATTAACAAAGTCAATTTTGTTTGGGCTTAAAGAAGTTCTAAATGTATTAAGAGTGTGTCCTACGTTAAATATGGACTCGGATGCAATCGTAGAAGTAGGCACAACTAATACATCACGATCCATATGAGCATCAAGACCCATGTGCTTTTCACCATGCCAATAACTCATCTCCTTCTTCATCCTTTTTAAGGGCCTCATTTAGATACTTCTACAATTCCGTCTTAATGATTCCTTTTCCTCCATATGGCCTCTTTAACTTCTTTCTCAATTCTTGTGCATAAGAGGCATTTCCTCTAGACGCATATCCACTCTTAACCTCAATCTTTGTTGCACTACTTTACGAACTTTCAGAACTTAGTGGCTTATACAATTCCGTATACTCATCAAACAAAGCTTCTACTTTCTCCTTCGCTTTCAAAACTATAGCACTACCCTATACTTCACCGGACTAATCATAAAGAGAAAGCTCAAGACCCGCCAACTTGTACCTAGTGTCAAAGATAGGAGCAATATATGCAAAGGTGTTAATTTTCTTAGGCTGCCTTAGTACTTAGCATATTTCATCTGCATTCCCTTGGCCATATATTTAAAGTTTGTGACTCTAGATCCACTCTCATCAATTCATCATTTTTTTATCATTAGCATCGATGGTCTCAAGAACTTAGTCTAAATGTTTCAAGATAGTCTGGATAGCCACAATCTCAAAGAAAAGTAGGTTAGATGTCACATAAAAAGTACCAAACAAATGCAAAGTAACATTATAGAAAACGTCCAAAAACACTAACAAGTTTTTAACTTATTTTCAATCCTTAGAATTAGGAGGTTAATCTGCCTCTTCTTCTTTTGCCAAATCCACATTATAATAAAGGTCTCTCTTACTATATCTTGTGAATGCATGCTTATACACTAACACAGTGTTAAGCATCTTATAAGTAGAGTTCCATCTAGGGGAAACATCAAGCGATAAAGAAACTTTTCTCTCAACTTTTTTAGTAACAACTCATTCTTGAATTCTTTGCAACCAACTAGGAGGTTTTTAAAAATAAACCTCACATCAGCTTCAACATGCTTAATTGGCTTCTTAATAACTTTCAAATAATCCTAAACAACCTAATTAAGTATGTGAACAATATACCTAACATGCAAGAATTCCTCTCCAGAGATAAGAAAATGACCATTCATCAATAAGAACAGTACATGCAGTGCTATTGCTCCCAGCATTATCCACAGGAATAGTATAGAGTTTAGATGCCAAACTTCAATCCTCTAAACACTTTCCAAGAACAAGAGCAATATCATCACGTTTATGTACAAGATATGCGTTCAATTTCAAGCTTTTTATCCACATACAAATGATAAATATCTCTTGCAATGGTAATGTACGAAAGCATATTAAGTGTACGATAACAAATAGACATAATTTGCCTAAGTCCCACATTCTCAACAAATCTAAATTGAAACTCATCAATTATGATCATTTGGTCATAGACTCCCTTGCCTTATGAGGATTCAATATCCGCAACTTCAATCTAGCTTCATCCTCATTATTTGCATCCTTTTCAAAAACCAACTAAGTTTGTGTTTCTTTGCTTTGATTATGTGATTATAGGGCACCTTGAAAAATGATTTTTAAAGTTCTTTGTTCCATTCTTACTAGAATCAGCCAAATATATAATATCATAATATTTGCACTTACTAGCCACTCTTTTTTCATTATGTTTGATCTCTATGAAATGATCCCAACACTATGTTCATTGAGTATACTTTCTAACCACTATTTCCGCTTGCTGTTGCCTTTTGGTGCTTGTTGACTTGGCTCTTCTTCCTCCTCTATTTCAATGGGGTCATTTCTTCGTTGCTTACTTGGAATATTGGTGTCCATATTACTCGATTCTTCTACTTCAAACTACTTCTCTTTTTAGATTTGGAGCTTGACATCTAACATTGACAAGTGATTAGAAAAAACAATAATAAGCAACTGAACACTATATGCATAGATCTTGTGGCTTTAAAAAGTAAAAATAGAAAACGTACATTTTGAGAACAAGCCGCGAGGGACTCCTTGAGGCTAATCAAATTAGATGTTGAGCTTAAATATAACATCTAAAAATAGCAAAGGCTCATAAACTTAACTATCATGGCCCAATTTTTACATGATCAACACCACAATAATTCAATCAAGCTCTTGATATAAACAAGAATCTACTTTGATCTACTTAATAGAAGAAGCCCAGCTACTGAGGTGAGGGATCACATTAGTAGCCTTTAACTGTAATGCCCCATCACTTAATCATGTTTAATTAGTTTAATTCTTGTATTAGTAACCTGGTTATGATTAATCGGAGTAGTGAGCTGTGCATTTTTCTACTGTTAAACAAAGTAATGCTTGATCTAAGAAATTTCGATATTGCGGATTTTCCTTTAAGCATATGAAATATCGGATAATCACGTGAGAGTATATAATTTCCTACAAATATGCATCTGTACCAAAGCGAGGTGGAAATTTATCGAGCCATAGTAATTTCTTAATAGCTAAGTAAAGGAATAGAATTAGCAAATCAATGCTAGCCAAATATATGGTCGATGTTGGGCTATGTGGAAAGAAAAAGCATTAGGATAAGCTTGCATTAAATTGATAAGACTTAGTAATTATCCCCAAAAATATAGATAAAAATAAAACTAATGAAAGAATTACTATACAAAGCAAGAGTTGGGCTCTTAAAATAGCATGTGCAGTCTTATGAAGATAGCCACAAAATAAATCAACAAAAAACAAAGAATAACACTCCACACTTCATCCACTTCCATCATTGTCCTCATTTGTACAAGGTAATCAATCCTTTTCCCATCCTTTTGTCTTCATTGAATGTGAATACCATGAATATCCAAATTAATCCATGAGCAATTCATGTGGTTATTGGATAATATTTTTAATAAATTAAGTTATATTGCCTGATTGAATTCTTGAAAGAAGTCAATGAGATGTATATTATGGATGAATGAACAAAGTATGTCAATTTACTTGAATTTGTTCATGAGAATTGCTTGAGTTTAGTATGGAATTGGGTGCTTCTTTAAAATAATGTTGAAATGAGGATATAGAAATATTATTGTGTTTTGGATTGTCAGTTGTTATATGAGTAAAATGACTGATGAAACTGGAAGTGAGAAAGAAGAATTGGGCATTTGGGTTGTGCAATTGTGAAAGTTTCTACCCTAATTATATTGGGTGTATGTCTATCTTATTTAGGTGACTTATGCATGAGGAAATGAGTTGGGTTCTTTGTTAACTTGAAAGAAGCATAAAACTAGAGATTTATGCCTGGAAACAGATGTGGAGCTAACTAGTGAAAGAGTAGGGTTTTGGTGAATAAGTGTTGAAGTCAATGTTTAATAAGAAGTTGGAGACCTAAAAAAGAGTCAAGTTGGTTAAGTGAGATCAGGGGAGTGGTTGGTCTAAATCTCCAATTAAGAGGTTAATGAAGCATATGGGTTCATAAGTATCTAATTCAATAGTCAATGGCTATTGATTGAATTAATTGATCTTTTGTTTGAGCTTAAAATGTCAACTTCGAGATTGATATACATAGATAAAACAACCTCGATAATGAATGGAAAAGGGGTCATTTGAAAGCTTACGTGTCGGAAGAAGGTGTATAACATGGGTACTTGGGGTTTTTAGGTCAAATGAGATTGGTAAGGACCATAAGAGTTGCAAACTAATTTGGTTAAAGTAACTCTAGTTTGTATGGAGCTAAAATTACATTCAAAGGAAAATAACTGAACAACAGCATAATTCCATAGTAAAGGAGAACATTAGCATTTACTTGATTAAGTGAATGATGGTAAAGGGAGGGAAAGTCCCCTTGGACGTTTCCTAAATGAAAATTTACAATGTTAGTCAGTCAGTTTATAAGTTTTTGAAATTGAAAGTATATTCTTATTATAGAATAAAGATTTATAAAAGTGAATTCTCATGAACACAAAACTTGAATTGAAGTCTTATGAAAAGAACGTTCGTAAATTGAGGTTTAAAGGACAACACTCAATTTTTACAGGCACGTTACTGCTTGTACCCGTCAAAGTCATTTAAAATTACATTTCCTAATATTACCAAATTTTATTCGGCCGCTGGAACTTTATGGACCATTTCATTATTCATCGTTCAATGCAATGTTCAATGTTTAATGTTCAATATCCAATGTTCATTGTTCACTACTTCTACTAGTAAAATTCATTGTTTAGACCCATCCTGTTAATTAGGAATTCCACAATTCATTGTTTGTTGATGTCATGGTCATTGTTCACATGCTTGGGTCCTAGTCTAGGCTGAGAAACAATTAATTTCACAATCAATGTTAAATGCAGTGTTCTTGAAAGGACGTTTAAAAAGTATAGTTTTTACATTGCGCGTGCGCTCAATAACTCAATAACTCCTTGTAAATGGTTATTGACTATACAGGGATAACATATTGAGCTATAGCTCATTTTTCTATTGTTTTGTGTTTTCAAACTGATTTAGGGAAGAAGAGGGAACTTAAAGTTAAGCCGAAACCTGCGCAAGCTAAGGCTCCAAGAGAAGTAAGCCAGAGCAGTGATTGCTAAGTCTTTAACCAAGTTGGTCATTTTGGAGGGCTCGAAACCCGACTTGTGTTTTGGACACTATTGTAGCCACAATGAAATGTAAATCCATTTTGAACGCAATTAGATCATTGTGTTGCGTCTACTTTGGAATGTTTACTAATAGTCTTAGACATTGTTTGGTGTAAATATTGTAACTAATGGGTACTACTTATGTCATCGACTCTACATCTTTGTCTACAGCTTTGTCCCTATGGGAAGGTGATAATGTCTTAGCTTGACAGCGCATTCCGCTGATGCATAATGCATATTAAGAAGGGTGTGTGGAAGGTGATCAAGCTGGGGCGTCGCAGAAGTGGTGTCAAAGCCAATTTAGAAATTTGAATGGCTATATTAATGTCATTATTTGGGCCCTAGATTGCCGAGGCTTTAGGTATGTTGTGGAAATTCATAAGAATAAGGTCGGATGTGTAAGGAATGAATAAGTAAGCCCTACAATTGACTAAGAGGTGGAAGTTTCTGTAAAATGTGTAACAATAGGCATGTATATGCTTGCATCAAAATGTTTGCCTCATATATATGTATACATATTGCGGAAGCTAGTAAGTGTTCTGTGATGATAACAAATGGTAGGGCAGGACACTTTTGAAGTGGCACCCCCGGAACCCTTAAGATCCCCAACTTCCCCAGAGCCTCCCCAAGGAGAAGACCCTTTTCCTATGTCGCCATTTGCCTTGGAGTTACCAATCGATGTAGAGGGATATAAGTCCGGCTTATCAGATATCTAGGTTGGGGACGACTTGTATGATATCTGCGGAGGACCGGACAAGGTGATTCTAGTGATTTAAGTAGAGTGAAGAGAGTAATTAGCTTTCTTGAGTCCCCTGAGGTGACATAAATAAGTTCTGATGAGACGGAGGAAGATTCTTAGAGCTCTGGGTCAGAAACTAGTGACAGTAATGACCTAGATTACAAATTGACATGGTGGAACCAGGAGAGGGAGCAAGACAAGGAGTTGGATATGTAAAAATGTGAATTAGTATGTAGGGAACTGACCCCTATGAGGGGAATAGCAAGGTTAACAATGGCATAGGACTCCAAGTCATAGGGTTAGAATAGTGTCTAATCTAACCCCCCATCCACCCATTTTGCTTTAAAGGGTGGGCCCTTTTTTACGTTCTACCATGGAGACTGTACTCCTAGTCGATTAATGTGACATATGATATGGTTAAGTTAATGAATCTGCATAAGTTATATATATATGACTACCAAAGTTGTTAAATTACTCTCTTATCTAGCCAGCATGAGCAATCAAGGTACATAATAACCTTGGTAACATGAGGGGAGCGGTCTATGAACAAATTATGATGAAGATAAAACATTAATATGTAGTCAAGAGGGATATAAATGAGTCAGAGCTAATATGTTTATGCACATAATGAACATAGTGGTGAACCCAAAAAACAACATTCTAGAGAACAAATTGTGAAGGAACGATGTAGAATCCGGGCCAGTCTGCTTAGTTAATCAAAATTTCTTGGTAGTAACCCCTTAAAGAAGTCAGAAAGTTGTTAGTGTACTCCCAAACCCTAAAAACATTAAGGATCAAAAGGAACTACTGGATGACTTACATCCTGAACTGATACTAAAGTTATGGCTGAAGTAACATAGAAGCCTAAGAGTTCTGGATCTGAAAAGGATATGAAGGAAAATAAGTTCTTTAATTGGGTTGCAAAATGAAATCCTAAAACATATGATGTCAAGGAAAACTGGCATTGGAAGAATGGACCAGGCAGATAGAAAAAAATATATATTTGATGTTGTTGAGGTTATTGAAGACGAGCATGTGACTGTTGGTGCCCTTTACCTCACTAGATAAGTTAACGTCTGGTGGGGAACAGTTGAGACTACCTTCCAAAGTTTCGAGGCTACCTGAAGTAAGTTTAGTGAAGTACAGCAAGTGAAATTTTATCCTATGAGCAGAGAGAATCCCTAATCCTAAGACCTGTCAGTAATAGGGTATGCAAGTCACTTCGCTAAACTCCCAAGGTTCTCCTCAGACTATATAGCCTAGGATCGAATTAAATGTTAAAATTTGAAGAGGGCCTAGCGCTTTATATTAGGAACCAGATGGCGGGACAAACCTGCATAATCCAGTCAGGAAATGTATCAGCATGTTGCTGAAATCAAACGAGTTAAAAATGAGTTGAGAATGGCCAATCAGGCCAACCCTAAGAAAAGGAGGAATAAGAGAGGCACTCAAGTTAAGGGATTTCTTAGTAAGAAACCTTCCAATGTGAGACAAAATCCTCAAGGTCGAACACTTACTAGGAAGTACTGCGCCAAGTGTGGTCATATGAACTATAACACCTTGGAATGCAGGGTGGGAACAAATCGTTATTTTTGTTGTGGAGATCTAAATCATTTGATTGTCATCTGTTAGATCTACCCAATCGGGTAATGGTCCAGCTCAAGCTCCTAAAGATAGTAAGACTCCCGTCCCTACGACCAGTCGCGAGGTGGGCGGAGTTTATATAATCAACATAAAGTAGGACGGCACCTCAGGACCGGTACGCCTACTTTTAATTCAACACAGCTTGTCATTTTATTTGATTTAGGAGCTACATATTCATTTATTTCATCACAAGTTGTATCTTAGATAGGGGTGGAATCACATAAATATGTTGCAGATTTGGATGTAAATTTACCCATGGAAAAAAGGGTAAAATGTAGTGTTATGTATAAGAATCGCCATGTGACACTCAATCAAGATGAGTTTGAGGGCGATTTTACACAGTTTGGTCTATCGAAATTCAATATAATTTTAGGAATGGATTAGTTATCAAGGCAAGGGGCAAAGATTGATTGCCAAAAGCAAAGACTATCACTAAAAGGGAAAGGAGGAGGAAAGATGTATTTTCGAGGAAACAATAGTAGCAAGGAATGTCCTATAATATCCTTGATGGCAACTAAAAAATTAGTTAGATAGGGGTGTGAGGTATACCTGTGCTATGTTACAGAAGATAGGAAAAAGGAAATAAAACTTGAGGACGTTCTGATGATCAAAAAATTTCTAGATGTGTTCCCCTAAGAAATCCCTGGGCTATCACCCAAAAGAGAGATTGACTTTGAAATAGAGTTGGAACTATGAACACGCTCTATCTCGAAGCCTCTATATAGGATGGCCCAGTGAAGTTGAAAAAAATTGAAAGTGCAATTGGAAGATTTATTGCAAAGGGATTACATAGGACCAAACGTAACCCAGTGGAAAGCACCAATACTATCTGTGAAGGAAAAGGATGCAACTTTAAGATTGTGTATAGATTACAGAGAACTGAACAAGATCATCAGGAAGAATAAATACCCATTGCCTAGAATTAATGATTTATTTGATCAACTACATGGAATGAGAGTCTTCTCAAATATTGATCTTAGGTCGGTGTACCACCAAAGCAAGAATCAAACCATAGGACATCCCTAAGATGGTGTTTAGGACTGGCTAGGGTCATTATGAATTACGGTGATGTTGTTTGGATTAATCAATGCTCCTGCAGCCTTTATGAATTCGATGAACCAAGTGTTTAGGCTGTTCTTGGATAAATTTATAGTTGTTTTCATTGATGGTATCCTAATATATTCGAAAATTACAGAGGAGCATACCAAGCATTTGAGGATTGTGCTACAAACCATAAGTAAGCACAAGGTTTATATTAAGTTATCAAATGTGACTTTTGGTTGTTGCAAGTGAGCTTTCTGGGACATGTGATATCTAAATAAAGGATCAAAGTAGACCCATAAAATGTAAAGGCAGTCACTGATTGGCCAAGGCCTACTAATGTTACTAAGGTTTAGAATTTCTTGAGTATGGTCGGGTACAATAGTTGATTTGTGCAAGATTTTTCTGGAATCACCCTGCCCTTCACTAACTTATTAAAGAACACCACGAAATTTGAGTGAAATGACAAGTGTGAAGCTGTCTTTTAAGAACTAAAGTACAAACTCACCATTACACCAATTCTGGCCTAACTGATAGAAGTAGCAAAATTTATCATTTATAGTGATGCCTCAAAGCAAGGCATATGATGTGGTTTAATGCAAGATAGAATGGTTATAGCCTATACATCTAGGTTGTTGAAGCCATATGAGAAGAATGATCGCACCCATGACTTGGAGCTAGTTACGGTAGTTTTACACTGAAAATATGGAGATACTACCTCTATGGTAGCCCTTGCAATATTTTCACTAATCACAAAAAGTCTCATATACATCTTCACTCAAAAAGAATCGAATTTGAGGAAACATAGTGATTAGCGCTTATAAAGGATTATGACCTCCAAACACAGTACCCCATAGGAAAAGCTAATGTTGTGGCAAGCACCTTGAGTTGTAAAATGCATCATGGTATGAACACTGTGGTGATGGTACGATTGAAAATTTTGAGGGGTAAGAGGAATACGAGCATAGAACTTGTGTTACTGTATGAATTCAGGTTGTTTCTTAATAGTATGTCTATTCAACACAACCTCTTAGATGGGATTAAGCAAGCACAAGTGGGTGATACAAAGATAGAAGCAATTAAGGTTGTTTCTTAATAGTATGTCTGTTCAACACAACCTCTTGGATGGGATTAAGCAAGCACAAGTGGGTGAATATAAGCAAATGGAAAGCGTTGGGGCTTATGGAGGATAAGTAAGGAATTATTAGATTCTAAAATCAGATATGCATCCCTCAAAGGATGGAGTTGAAAAAAAGGATAATGTCTGAAGCCCACAATACAATGTATTTCATCTAACCAGGAGGAACGAAAACGTATAGAGATTTCAAACAAACCTTTTGATGGCGCAACATGAAAAGAGACATAGCCAAGTATGTAGATAAATGTCTTATCTATTAGAGAGTCAAAGCAGAGCATCAATGACCTACTGGCCAATTGGGAGCACTGGAAATTCCCAAGTGGAAATAGGCTTCATTTTGATGGAATTTATGATAGGGTGACCTCTAATAGCATCAAGGAAGAACGTCATTTGGGAGACAGTGGACATTTTTTAGCAATATGTAATTCTTGGAAAGTGGATAGATTGGCTTGAATTTACATTAGTGAAGTAGTGAGGTTACACAGTGTACCTCAAGACATTGTCTCAGACATCGAAGGTTTCAAGCCCAATTCTGGAAGGCTTCATATAAATCCTTTGGTATAGAGTTACAGTTTAGCAGTTCCAACCACCCAGAGAAGGATGGACAAACTGGAAAAGTAAATTAGATCATTAAGCACATGTTACGAGCCTGTGTATTAGATTTTCAAGGAACATGGGAAGAGTATTTACTCCCACGGAGTTTTCGTATAATAATAGCTATCAAGCTACTATAAAATAGCCCTTTTTGAAGCTTTATATAGTAGAAGATGTAGAAACTCCCCTTTGTTGGAATGATTTGGAGGACATTCTAATTTTAGGACCTAAAATGGTTCAAGAAATGATGGATGAGATGAAAGTTATCTAATGAAACATGAAAGCAACATAGGACATTCAAAAGTATATACGGTCTGAAGGTGGGAGTAGACCTGGCAAATGTGTCATTCGGATCAAGTACGGGTTGGGTCTTAGTTCAGTTCGGGTTATTTTCATGTCAACTATGTTCTGGTTAGGTTCAGGTTCGTTTCGGATGAAGTTCGGGTTTGGGTCACTTTCGGGTCAACCATGTCTGGGTCGGGTTCGGTTTGGTTCGGCTGAAGTTGGGGTTCGAGTCGCCTACGAGTACGATGTTCTGGTCGGTACGGGTTCGGTTTAGGTGGAGTTCGAGTCGGATCTGTTTCGGGTTGTCTACAGTAGCCCGGTTTGGATTGCGTATGGCTCAAGTGTATGTAATTTGGGTCGGGTGGGATTCAGTTCAATGTTTGGGTCAATATCGAATCAGGTGTAAATCGAATCGGGTGTAAATCAAGTTGGGTTAATTTTGAATCATTTTATGTTTTCAATATAGCCATTTTTAGTTCTTTACTCTTAACTTGCATTTAAAAGATAAAAACCGTTTAATTAAACAAATTCATTTATTCTAGATTTCTCTTTTAATTCATATGTTAATGATTAATTGATTATATGTTATTTGTGTGTGTGTGTGTGTATGTGAATATATATATATATATATATATATATATATATATATATATATATATGTATATATATATATATATATATATATATAATATATATATATATATATGTTATATATATATATGTATATATATATATATATATATATATATATATATATATATATATATATATATATATATATGTATATATATATATATACATACATATATATACATACATACACACACACAGACACAGACACACACAGACACACACACATACATATACATATATATATATATATATATATATATATATATATATATATATAATATATATATATAATATTAATGGAAAATTATATGGGGTTAGCTCTAAATTTACTAAGAAAGTTAGTAAATTACAAATACAAGTATACAATTCATTGCTAACCCTATGTCAAATGCGCTGTGCAATTATCCAAAAGATTATGTGTCATTAAGTGAAGTTTTAATAATCTGAGTTGAGTTCATGTGATGACAAAATAAGTGGACCAGCGTAACACAAATCATTTGTTAATGGTCTCATTTGTGAGCCCCAATACCAAAATATATCCTGAAAAATGAAGAAAAAGAAAGAAAATAACAAAATTTTTATTTAGACGCCGTTGTTGGTTTATGACTTTACGTTTGTCATACTTGGAATTAGTAAATAGAAATAGGTTGGTTCAAGTTGACATTTTTAGTAATCGAATCAATGTTCTTTGATAGCTCGTTAAGTGATTATACATCAAAATTCAAAGATTTGTCTTTGTCAGATTAACATTTTGATCTGTATTTACTCAATGAGTCAAAACTAGAAAGTAACCGCAATATATGAGAGTGTGTCAATTCAGCGTTACAATTATGTGATTGTGAATGTTCGTTATCGAAACTCAATACTTGGAATTTAATTGTCAAAAATTAAAATGAGTCACATTATTATGAGATCATATGCAACAATACATTCTTGAATATGATTTTATAGAATTAAACATGCTATAAAGATGATTTAGAATCACAGATCAGCATTACGAAATTTTTGACAGTAGTCGCAGAATGATATTATAAATTTATAATCATAGCGTGCATTGCATTATGTCATTAAGTGAATCAAATAGTAAAATAGGGTTGCTAGATCCTAATAAGCTTAACAAATTGTTAATTATACTTATCTTTTCTTAATTTCTATTGTGACAAAATATTTTTTCTCTTATATTGTTACTGCATATCTATCAAATTTAAAACTTAAAACTATCAACCATTTTATTTTTCTGCTTAAATTTTTAATTGATTTCATTTGTAAAAATCTCCTCTTAAATTGTTTTTCTTTTCCCACCTAAACTCAGCTAATTCAATTTGAAAAATTCAAAATTCTCCCCAAAAGACAAAAGACTAAAACCCAAAAAAACAAGTTACTACTTGTTCGGGTAAAATGAGTCCGGTAAGAATCGAATCGGTTTTAAATCGGGTACGGTTTAGTTCGGATTCAGGTTGTCAATTTTCGATTCACTTCGGGTTGGGTCACTATGGATCGGGTTTGAATTGGGTCGGATCATTTCGGGTGTGGGTCATTTTGGGTCATTCTACAATTTGAGTTTCGTTCGTTTCTGGATCGGTTTATTTCGAGAGTTCGGGTCCAAATTAGTTCATCCCATTTTGGGTGTCGGTTCAGGTATGAATCCGGGTTGTTCGGTTTGGTTTCGGATCTCAAGTCAGTTTTGCCAGGTCCAGGCGGGAGCCTTCGGAGTTTGAATACGGGAATAAAGTGTTTCCGAAAGTTTCTTTTATTAAAAGAGTGCAGAGATTTAACATTAAAGAAAAGAAAAGCCCGTGATTTTTTGGGCCTTATGACATCATTGAGAAAATGAACCCAGCTGTATTTGGCAACTTTAAAAGAATGTGCATGATCCAACTCACGCAATAGTTTACAAGTCCTTGGAAGTTGAGACTGATGGGTTAACTTATGAAGAACAACTCTTAAAGATAGTTGATTGAAGAAAACAACTACGATACAAGGCCATACCTTTTGGTCATAGTCATATGGGCCCATCGTGGAGCCTCTGAGGCGACATGGGAAACTAAAGATGAAATAAAACATCACTACCCATATTCATTCGAAAGGTATGTTCAGCATAAGTTTTGAGGACAAAACTTTTTTCAAGGGGGAAGGATGTAATACCCAGTCACTTAATCATGTTTAATTAGTATTAATTCTTATATTAGTTACATTATTATGATCAATCGGAGTAGTAAGGCACGCATTATTCTACTATCAAACAAAGCAATGCTTAATCTAAGAAATTTTGATATCGCGGAATTTCCTTCAAAAATATGAAATCTTTGATAATCATGTGAAAATATATAATTTCCTATAAATATCCATCTATACCTAAGCAAGGTGGGAATTTAGCAAGCCATAATAATTTGTTAATAGCTAAGGGAAGGAATGGAATTAGCGAATTGATGCTAGCCAAATGTATGGTCGATGATGGGCCATATGGAAAGAAAAAGCATTAGGATAAGCTTGCATTAAACTGACAAGACTTAGTGATTATCCCCAAAAATATAGATAAACATAAAATAAATGAAAGAATTACTACACAAAGTGAGCGATGGGCTCCTAAATTAGTGTGTGGAGTCTTGTGAATATAACCACAAAATAAATCAAATAAAAAAGGAAGGAAGCTCCACACTTCATCCACTTCCATCATTCTCTTCATTTATACAAGGTAATAAGTCCTTTTCCCACGCTTTCGACTTCATTGAATGTGAATACCATGAATATCCAAATTAATCCATGAGTAATTCATGTGGTTAGTGGGATAATATTTTCAATAAATTAAGTTGCATTGCCTGATTGAATTCTTGAAGGAAGTCATTGAGATGTATATTATAGGGGAATGAACAAAGTATGTCAATTTACTTGAATTGGTTCATGAAAATTGCCTAAGTTTAGTATGGAATTGGGTGGCTGTTTTAAGTAATGTTGAAATGAGGATATAGGAATGTTGTTGTCTTTTCGATAAGTAAAGTGACTGATGAAATTGGAAGTGAGAAAGAAGAATTGGGCATTTGGGTTGTAGAATTGTGAAAGTTTCTACCATAATTAGATTGGATGTATGTCTATCTTGCTTGGGTAACTTGTAGGGTTCTTTGCTAACTTGAAAGAAGCATAAAAATTAGAGATTTATGTTTGGAAATGGATGTGGAGCTAACTTGTGAAAGAGCGGGTTTTGGTGAAAGAATATTCTTAGCTAAGCATTCAAGTCAATGTTTAATGAGAAGTTGGAGATCTAAAATGAGTCAAGTTGGTTAAATGGGCTAAGGGGATTGGTTGGTCCAAATGTCCATGTAATAGGTTCACGAAGCATTTGGGTTCAAAGGTAGCTAATTCAAGTAATCAACAGGTGTTGATTGAATTAATTGATCTTTTCTTTGAGCTTAAAATATCAAGTTTGAGATTGGTATACATAGATCAAACAACCTCGATAACGAAAGGAAAAGAGATCATTTGAAAGCACAAGTGTGGGAACAAGGTGTATAACATAGGTTCTTGGGGTTTTACAGTCAAATAAGAATGGTAAGGGTCATAAGAGTTGCTAACTAATTTAGTTAAAGCAACTCCAGTTTGTATAGAACTAAAAGTACATTCAAGGGGAAATGAATAATTACATAGTAAAGGAGAACATTAGCATTTATTTGATTAAGTGAATGATGGTAAATTCGTTTGAGACATTTCCTAAATGAAAATTTACAATGTAAAGCGGTTAGTTTGTAAGTTTTTACAATTGAAAGTATATTGTTATTATACAATAAAGATTTATAAAAGTGAATTCTCATGATGTAATAATGTAAGACCCCGTTCCTTTTTACGTTCTAAATTCGTATTTTTCGTAACTATGTGAGTTGAATTATTATTGATGTAGTTTTGGGAGCTATAATTTTATTAAAAAGGGATTATTATTGCTATTATTGATTTTAAAGTTAATTCGTGCTATTTGTGCTTTCAAATTATTTCGATAGTTTAATTTAGTCATTATTTGATTTATTTAGTCGTTTCCCGAGTACGATTAGGTTTTCAACCTTAGAATTAGTTTGTGGTTTATTAAATCGAACCTACACGTATTTGAGATCGAATAATCGACGAAGGGTCGTATTATCGATTCGGGATAGGTTATGAGGTACGAGATTAGAAACTAGACAGGCGATGTTAGTTGAATGGGCAAGCGACCAAGAAACCAAAAAAAAAAAAAAGTGAAAAGGGATAAAAGGGGCCGAAGCCCCTTACTCTATCAGGCAGAACCGCGAAGGGGGGGGCTTCTTCAACCTCTTCACGGCACCCCCACCCTGCCCCTCGAACCACACCAGAGAGAGAGAGGAGAGAGGAGGAGCGACGGTCTGGCGCCGCCATGCCGGTGACTGGTCGGTCGCCGTTTCGCCCAGTCGACCCTCGTGACACCACGGCAGAGAGAGAGAGAGAGAGAGAGAGAGTTGGAGCGAGAGTGAGAAGGAGCGGAGAGGGCTCGAGGAGCCCCGACCACGCCGGCGCCCGTCGCAGCCAAGGCCGACGAACCACCTCACGCGTGGCTGGGCTAGAACCGGCCACAGACAGGGGCGAATCGACACGAGCTCGACCGAACATCCGTCCGTTTTCGGGCATGCGAGGTGAATTCGAACCTCTTCTCCTTCTATTAATTCAATCCTCACCCTAAATTCTTCTAAATTATGCCTAAAATTCTCAGAAATCGCGAGTTAGGTTTGTGGGTCGGGGCTAGGTCGTGAATTGCGCAAAGGACAGAGGAGACTTTGAGCAATTGGTGTTCAAATTTGCTTCAAATCTAGCTAATCTGTGTGCCCTAAGCTAGGATCGAGGTGGGTGTTCCTCGCCTCCTAAATTAGTATTAATTTCGCAAATGTTTTAGCGGAATCGATGTTGCACGTTAGACTAGCATAGCCAAATTTGTTAGAATGTGATGCCTGAGATTGGATTCTGAGATGAAACATACATGCTTAGCTTCGAAGTGGATCAATTTTGTTAGTTCATGCATGAGATTTAATTTCAAAGCGATTTATATATGTTTAGCTTCGATTCGAATCAATTAAGGTGAATTATGCATGAAATGTTAATTCAACACGAATCATACACGTTTAGCGCCGATTCGAATCAATTTAGGTGAATTATGCGTGAAATGTTAATTCAAAACGAATCATATACGTTTAGCGTCGATTCGAATCAATTTAGGTGAATTATGCTTGAAATGTTAATTCGAAGTGATTTACATATGTTTAGCTTCCATTCGAATCAATTGACATAAATTATACCTGAAATGTTAATTCGAAGTGGGTTATATATGTTTAGCTTCAGTTCGAATTAATTGACGTAGATTATGCCTGAAATATTAATTCGAAATGAATTGTGTAAGGTAAGTATGCTTAGCTTTGATTCAAATCTATTTAGCTAATTCAAGCTGAAAGTTTTAATTCGAAGTAAGGTAAGTATGTTTAGCTTAGATTCGAATTTATTTACTTAATGCATGCCTGAAGATGTCATTCGAAATGAATTATAAACGCTTAGAATTAACGTATATATGATTAATCGTGTCATAATCGTATATGAATCATAAACATATATGAATCATAATCGTATATGAACTTCGAAATGAGTCGTAATTACTTAGAATTAACGTGTAAATTGCCTAGTTATTTCATAATCGTTGGTTAATTTCAAAGTGAATTGTAAGTGTTTAAAATCAACGTATATGAAAGTTTAGTCGTTCCATGATCATTTATAAACTTCGAAGTGAATCGTTTTATGTTTAAATAGAGACTTGATTCATGTTAAGCTCGAAAGGCATGAATAGTTAAGCTTGAATGGCATGAATAGGCTTAAATGTAACTTCGAATCGATACTTGTCTATTTGATTGAATTATGCTTATGAAACAGTTCTGGAAATAATATTTGAATGATGAACTAAGCATGTTTATGTCCCTTAACTGAAACATATGAATGTAATCGTGTTTCATGCTTAGTTGGTTTAGCTTAGCTTGCTAAACGTCCGTTTCAAGTTAAGATTGTATGAATGCCTATTATATATATATGAGTGTATGGTTATAACCGTTGGTTGCAGTGCACTGCTAATTGTTAGCTGTATATTCAGTAAGTTAAGCATTGGTAAATTGCGTAAGTTTATGTATTGCTTTTCAGTATATCCTAATGATTAGGATGCTAGATTGTAAATTGAAAACCGAGATGGTAGTTAGATGGTTTGAGGAAGAACTATGAGTGGTTCGAGGTTCTTGTGGTACAGTGCTTCTGAGGAGGGAGTCTGGGTTGTGAATTAACCGCAATTGTGTGGATTGCGAGGCCATGTGTGGCTCATTGTGTTGAATTGATTATGAAGTGCTTGAATGTGATACATGCGCACCCCCTTCCCTTCGATGTTCTCAAGTTGGATTATGTGCATAATGGTGAGTTTTTGAAAGAATGATTTCATGTTTTGAAATGATAGTGGCCATAATTATTAGTGTATGATGGCCTACTTTAACTAAATAAATATAGTTTTGGTAGTGAACTCGCTCGAACGGGGGAATCCCTAAAGAGTTTTATAAATGCGTGAGTTGTATGAAAAGTATTTCGCTGTGAGAGGCAGCAAAATTATTAGCTATTATGGTCTATATGCTTTAAAGTGGCTAAGATAATGTGCTTCGGACAATATGAAATAAACGATGTTAACCTAGGGGAAGGTCCGGAAACCCTAGAGGCCCTGACGAGGGTTGATGTAATAGTTCGATATGTTAGATGTAGCCATCCCGAGAGTAAGAGCTTAGTGTGAGCGTTAGGTCTCACTATGGGGTTGAGAATAGATCTCACCCAATCAGCACCCTGTACTGATTTTATGCCAGATGTATTTTCCAAAGAAGTAAAGAAAAGAAGTTGGTATCTTGCTATTTCAAGTGGTTTGAAAGGGAAGAATGTTTTTATGGGCCCTAAGAGGCCATATGGAATGAAGTATGAAAAGCTCTTAAGGGTCGTTGTACAACCAATACGAAATGAAATCTCTTTTAAAAGAACAAGAGCCTCAAAAGGCTAAGTAAAGTGCTTTCAAGAAAAGAAGAAAAGTTTTCTGTGCATGTTATGTGCTTTTCTTATGAATGAAATATGAATAAGGTTTCAAGTAAGGTTAAGTGAGGTATTTTCATGAAATGAAAGAAAGATGCTTGTGCATATCATGGGAATGAAATATGAGTAAAGCATGCTAATGAAAGTAAAGCGTTATGTGAACATTCCAAGTATAACTTATGAATGAGATGCTAAGTAAGATACAATTATGAAAAAGAAAGCCTTATGAGCATGTTTCACGCATACCCTATGAATAAGACTTGAAATGTGTGTGTGCCTTATGCATATCATATGAATGAAATGCCAAGACAAGAATGATTATGAAATAAAAAGATAACTTTATGTGCACATCATATGAATGAGGTTTCATGCATAGTTTAAAATGGAATGCTAAGAAGTTATATTTATGAAAAGAAAGATCCCTATGCTTAGGCTATAAAAGAAAGTTTCTATGCTTAGCCCTCGATGCTTGCTTATGTGCTAAGTGCTTGTTAGTTAAGAAATTCAGAGGCCTAAACATGAGTTTCAACGGCTGAAATGAAGTTTTTTCGTCAGTAGTATTTTATAAGAACTCCGAGAATGCCTAATATGATAGTAAAGTATGAATACGTGACATGTGACTATTAAAGATACTATTGCCTGCAACGGTTTTGGTTTTAAGGGGGGGTCGGGGGACACTCACTGAGCGTGTGGTTTCTTACCCCACTACTCTTTCCCCTTTTCCCCAGGTTTTCTTTATAACATAAAAAAGTTGAATCAGCTATGTCAAGATAGAATCTGTTCATGCTTGCAAGGTGTCATTTTGTACTCATTTGAGGGGATCTTACGTGTTTAATAAAGTCACGTTATGTATTCCCAATTTGAAATGTTTGTAAACAGGTATTCTAAGTTCATGTAACGCATATTGTTTATGAGTCGCTCTGTATGGCCGTATGAGCCAACCATCTAAATATTTATATGTCTTCTCGGTTAAAGTTAGTTATTTTTTGGGATGTAAACCCCAATACTCTGGTTGTATGAACCATTGAGTTGTATCTTTCGCTTTTCCTTTATTAATGAACTATTCTGTTTGGTGTACTCTGAGCGGGTGGCTCGTTGAGTTATGAACTCCGGCGTGTGGCCGTTGAGTTTCTTTTAATGTTTTCCGCTTCCGTTGATTACAAGGACTTTTTGTAAGGGTTTTAGCCTGAAAACGGTCAGTTTTTAGGGGAAACTCTGCCTGTTTCATCCCAAGAATTAAGTAGAAAGTTAAGAAAATGTAGCGGTCCTGACCCTAGAGGATGGGGGTGTTACATTGATAGTATCAGAGCATGGTCCTGCGACCATAGGCCGCGACCTGAGTCTTGCATTCATATAGTCTGATAGGAACGCGTTCATAATGATGTGCTATATTCCTACTGGGTCTACAAATGTGCGTTTAATGTGAATGTTGGCGCTCTTGGCTAGCTAGGTGCGGCTCGAGTGAGCTCACTAATCGAGTGAACGAATGAATTGTTAAGGGTGTAAGCCGAGTAACTTGTATTCTCAGGAATGAGTTAAGTGTTAGTTCAATCGAGGGTTGTTTGCTTGTTTGCTTATACGCCTTGACGATTTGAAATTGAATGATTTGGAAAGCCTTAACTCTAAGCCCATCTTTGCCCCTAAAGTACGATTTGCTCCTCGGGCCCCATAATAGAGTGAGCAGACGTACTCAAAGGTTTGTGGAGAGAGAGGTAGAAGCAGTTAAACTATTTGCTTTTGAAAACCTAAGGACCTTGTGGGTTAAAGTCTTCTGATTAGTGAGTTAGAGCCGAGTCAAGTTTTTCTTACACCGAAGGAATTAACTTTCCGTTTGTGATGATGAGGTAGTTTAGATTCACAAATACGCACCCTTGTATTTATCAAATTTTGCTCATAAATGCGTATATGCTAAGATGTGTACATTGATAGAATCCTTCGTATTGAGCTAGGAAAGGAATGATTGGAAATTAGCTGCGATGCTTGATAATCTTACTAAATGGTACCTTGTTGATGTGAATTTTGAATTTCCTGAGTGAAATTAAAGGATATTTTCGTATGCATGCTTGAAAAACTATGTGCTAGTGGTAGGATGTGAATAAACATTGCGTAAAGCGTACCTACCGTTCTCCTTCTTTTCCATTGTTGCCTAAACCGTGCATTAGTTGCTTTCTATTATACGAACTGTTATTCGTGAATCGGGTGACGATCTTTTGGCTCGAACGAACCCTAACACACCTAGAAAGCTCAAGGGAGGTAGAACCTAGCAGACTTTGGAATTGTACATAGTAAACGATCCCTCCTAATATAAGCGACCTACAATAAGATTCCTACGATCACCTGTAAGATAGATGTACCTCGTAAGACCTCAACATGTGCCTATAAGGCCATTGATGTCAACCATACTCACACAATTCTAGCCGCTCAACACCAATCTTTCCTAAATTGGATGGGGTTTAGAGCATGCCGTTGACCATAGGCTGCAGAAGGAGGATTGCATGCATACCTACATGTCTAGGTGTTCTTTCGATGTGACAACATGTGGGTCCGCATGTCTGAAAGATTTGTTATGATGTCATGTGCTGTGTAAGACTATATGAATACATATAGATAGGATTGTTGTATGGAACCATCGACGTGTTTGTGATCAAATGCCAACAAAGTGAGTTTTTGTAATTGCTTGGCTTGAATTTGAATGAACATGTGACTGTATTAGTTAGAATGATTTGATTTATATAGTTAGTTTCACGGCATGACTCTTGAATCATCATTTATGGCCCATCAATACTGTTCTCTTGTGTTATAGTTGGAGTAGTCGAACTCAATGTATGTCATGCATGACTAAATGACAATAGAGCTGCATTTACATGCATCACGTTCATAGACATATGTACCTCATGTGCAAGAAAGTAGCATCATAGAGCATTTAGGGTCATGTCATCCTATATATGGACACTCACGTCTATTATGCACGAATATTAATACACTATAGGAATTAAGTTATGACTAGTTATGTGATTGTAAATAAGTTGTTGCACTACTTGGTGTTTGCTTGACTTAAATTGGTTATTATACGACTTGGTCATCCAGGTAATATAAGTTTTGTAATTCATAGCACGACATAACCACTGACTCATTGTTTGCATTCTGAGACTTCTTTGATACCATGTTTTAGCTAAGTAAATGCATGCGCCAGTATTTGAAGTATGATGAGATGACCTTATGAGCATAGCCATTCACTCGTACGAATCTATGACTTAAGAGGCAGTCCGCTCCAAGTAGTGACCCTAGGAAAAACCTTCCCACCATCAAAGTCATCAACTTGCGTTTCTAGATTAGTACCTTTTCTCCAAGTTGTTCCTATCAACATGATTATGCAAGTTCATGCTATTCGTGATCCTTGACCTTCCTTGCTCTGTTGTTAACCTCTTCATATCATTTTAGCATGTCCTATCTAAGTCGACGTGAATGCGAGGCCTAAAGGCTAGTTGTGACGGATGTATAAACATACGAACATTAGTTGCGCATGCTTCCATTTTGTAATTGCTTGCTTAAGTGATGCTATGTGGTGCTATATGGCATTTTCATTATTCTAAATGTGGATAGGAATCTCGATGTTAACTATTGTGATTCCAAAAGTAACTTGAATTCATGTTTTAGAATGAGACTGCTAGTGTATGACCTTAAGACGTCATTGTCTAGATTGTCATGCCCTTCGATGCCCACTTATAGATACACATGCATAGAATTAGTACTTGTCGTGTGAACTGAGTCTAGATTATCGAAAATCTTTGTTCACTCTTTAAAACCAACTCGATATGGTTTTCCACGCCAACTTATTTGCCCCTCTTCGATGCGATTTGCCCTCAGCATCTAAATAGAGTGAGTAGACGCTTGAAGAGGATTGGCGAAGAGGAGACTGGATACCATAAGCCATTTTCTTTCGATTTAAAAGAAGTAGTGTCTGCAAAATGAAGCCTTTTGAAAACCTATCGCGTAGATCCTAGTTATGTGTGTGCATTCTAGGAAAGACAGAACTTAGATTTAGAATTTTGAGGACGAAATTTTTTTAAGGGGGGAAGAGTGTAAGACCCCGCATTTTCGTTTTCCGTTAAGTTAACTAAATTTCCTTTTTACGTTCTAAATTCGTATTTTTAGTAACTGTGTGAGTTAAATTATTATCGATGTGCTTTTGGGAGCTATAATTTTATTAAAAAGGGATTATTATTGCTATTATTGATTTTAAAGTTAATTCGTGCTATTTGTGCCTTCAAATTATATCGATAGTTTAATTTAGTCGTTATTCGATTTATTTAGTCGTTTCCCGAGTACGATCAGGTTTTCAACCTTAGAATTAGTTTGTGGTTTATTAAATCGATCCTAGACGTATTTGAGATCAAATAATCGACGAAGGGTCGTATTATCGATTCGGGATAGGTTTTGAGGTACGAGATTAGAAACTAGACAGGCGATGTTAGTTGAATGGGCAAGCGACCAAGAAACCAAAAAAAGGGGTGAAAAGGGATAAAAGGGGCCGAAGCCCCTTACTCTATCAGGCAGAACCGCGAAGGGGGGGGCTTCTTCAACCTCTTCACGGCACCCCCACCCTGCCCCTCGAACCACACCAGAGAGAGAGAGGAGAGAGGAGGAGCGACGGTCTGGCGCCGCCATGCCGGTGACTGGTCGGTCGCCGTTTCGCCCAGTCGACCCTCGTGACACCACGGCAGAGAGAGAGAGAGAGAGAGAGAGAGTTGGAGCGAGAGTGAGAAGGAGCGGAGAGGGCTCGAGGAGCCCCGACCACGCCGGCGCCCGTCGCAGCCAAGGCCGACGAACCACCTCACGCGTGGCTGGGCTAGAACCGGCCACAGACAGGGGCGAATCGACACGAGCTCGACCGAACATCCGTCCGTTTTCGGGCATGCGAGGTGAATTCGAACCTCTTCTCCTTCTATTAATTCAATCCTCACCCTAAATTCTTCTAAATTATGCCTAAAATTCTCAGAAATCGCGAGTTAGGTTTGTGGGTCGGGGCTAGGTCGTGAATTGCGCAAAGGACAGAGGAGACTTTGAGCAACTGGTGTTCGAATTTGCTCCAAATCCAGCTAATCTGTGTGCCCTAAGCTAGGATCGAGGTGGGTGTTCCTCGCCTCCTAAATTAGTATTAATTTCGCAAATGTTTTAGCGGAATCGATATTGCATGTTAGACTAGCATAGCCAAATTTGTTAGAATGTGCTGCCTGAGATTGGATTCTGAGATGAAACATACATGCTTAGCTTCGAAGTGGATCAATTTTGTTAGTTCATGCATGAGATTTAATTTCGAAGCGATTTATATATGTTTAGCTTCGATTCGAATCAATTAAGGTGAATTATGCATGAAATGTTAATTCAGCACGAATCATATACGTTTAGCGTCAATTCGAATCAATTTAGGTGAATTATGCATGAAATGTTAATTCAAAACGAATCATATATGTTTAGCGTCGATTCGAATCAATTTAGGTGAATTATGCTTGAAATGTTAATTCGAAGTGATTTACATATGTTTAGCTTCCATTCGAATCAATTGACATAAATTATACCTGAAATGTTAATTCGAAGTGGGTTATATATGTTTAGCTTCAGTTCGAATTAATTGACGTAGATTATGCCTGAAATATTAATTCGAAATGAATTGTGTATGCTTAGCTTTGATTCAAATCAATTTAGTTAATTCAAGCTGAAAGTTTTAATTCGAAGTAAGGTAAGTATGTTTAGCTTAGATTCGAATTTATTTACTTAATGCATGCCTGAAGATGTCATTCGAAATGAATTATAAACGCTTAGAATTAACGTATATATGATTAGTCATGTCATAATCGTATATGAATCATAATCATATATGAACTTTGAAATGAGTCGTAATTATTTAGAATTAACGTATAAACATGCCTAGTTATTTCATAATCGTTGGTTAATTTCAAAGTGAATTGTAAGAGTTTAAAATCAACGTATATGAAAGTTTAGTCGTTCCATGATCGTTTATAAACTTCGAAGTGAATCGTTTTATGTTTAAATAGAGACTTGATTCATGTTAAGCTCGAAAGGCATGAATAGTTAAGCTTGAATGGCATGAATAGGCTTAAATGTAACTTCGAATCGATACTTGTCTATTTGATCAAATTATGCTTATGAAACAGTTCTGGAAATAATATTTGAATGACGAACTAAGCATGTTTATGTCCCTTAACTGAAATATATGAATGTAATCGTGTTTCATGCTTAGTTGGTTTAACTTAGCTTGCTAAACGTCCGTTTCAAGTTAAGATCGTATGAATGCCTATTATATATATATGAGTGTATGGTTATAACCGTTGGTTGCAGTGCACTGCTAATTGTTAGCTGTATATTCAGTAAGTTAAGCATTGGTAAATTGCGTAAGTTTATGTATTGCTTTTCAGTATATCCTAATGATTAGGATGCTAGATTGTAAATTGAAAACCGAGATGGTAGTTAGATGGTTTGAGGAAGAACTATGAGTGGTTCGAGGTTCTTGTGGTACAGTGCTTCTGAGGAGGGAGTTTGGGTTGTGAATTAACCGCAATCGTGTGGATTGCGAGGCCATGTGTGGCTCATTGTGTTGAATTGATTATGAAGTGCTTGAATGTGATACATGTGCACCCCCTTCCCTTCGATGTTCTCAAGTTGCATTATGTGCATAATGGTGAGTTTTTCAAAGAATGATTTCATGTTTTGAAATGATAGTAGCCATAATTATTAGTGTATGATGGCCTACTTTAACTAAATAAATACAGTTTTGGGAGTGAACTCGCTCGAACGGGGGAATCCTTAAAGAGTTTTATAAATGCGTGAGTTGTATGAAAAGTATTTCGCTGTGAGAGGCAGCAAAATTATTAACCGTTATGGCCCATACACTTTAAAGTGGCTAAGATAATGTGCTTCGGACAATATGAAATGAACGATGTTAACTTAGGGGAAGGTCCGGAAACCCTAGAGGCCCTGACGAGGGTTGACGTAATGGTCCGATATGTTAGATGTAGCCATCTCGAGAGTAAGAGCTTAGTGTGAGCGTTAGGTCTCACTATGGGGTTGAGAATAGATCTCATCCAATCAGCACCCTGTAATGACCTTATGCCAGATGTATTTTCCTAATAAGTAAGGAAAAGCAGTTGGCATCTTGCCATTTCAAGTGTTTTGAAAGGAAAGAAAGTTTTTATGGGCCCTAAGAGGCCATATGGAATGAAGTACAAAAAGCTCTTAAGGGTCGTTGTACGACCAATACGAAATGAAATCTCTTTTAAAAGAATAAGAGCCTCAAAAGGCTAAGCAAAGTGTTTTCAAGAAAAGAAGAAAAGTTTTCTGTGCATGTTATGTGCTTTTCTTATGAATGAAATATGAATGAGATTTCAAGTATAGTTAAGTGAAGTATTTTCACGAAAAGAAAGAAAGATGCTTATGCATATCATAAGAATGAAATATGAGTAAAGCATGCTAATGAAAGTAAAGCGTTATGTGAACATTCCAAGTATAACTTGTAAATTGGATGCTAAGAAAGATGCGATTATGTAAAAGAAAGCCTTATGAGCATGTTTCATGCGTACCCTATGAATGAGACTTGAAATGTGTGTGTGCCTTGTGCATATCGTATGAATGGAATGCCAAGACAAGAATGATATGAAATAAAAAGATAACTTTATGTGCACATCATATGAATGAGGTTTCATGCATAGTTAAAATGGAATGCTAAGAAGTTATATTTATGAAAAAGAAAGATCCCTATGCTTAGGCTATAAAAGAAAGTTTCTATGCTTAGCCCTTGATGCTTACTTATATGCTAAGTGCTTGTTAGTTAAGAAATTCAGAGGCCTAAACATGAGTTTCAACGGCTAAAATGAAGTTTATGGTTAGTAGTATTTTATAAGAACTCCGAGAATGCCTAATGTGATAGTAAAGTATGAATACGTGATATGTGACTATTAAAGATACTATTGCCTGTAACGGTTTTGGCTTTAAGGGGGGGTTAGGGGACAGTCACTGAGCGTGTGGTTGCTCACCCCACTACTTTTTTCCCTTTTCTCCAGGTTTTCTTTATAACAGGAAAAAGTTGAATCAGCTATGTCAAGATGGAATCTGTTCATGCTTGCAAGGTGTCATTTGTACTCATTTGAGGGGATTTTACGTGTTTAATGAAGTCACATTATGTATTCTCAGTTTGAAATGTTTGTAAACAGGTATTCTAAGTTCATGTAATGCATATTACTTATGAGTCACTCTGTAGGGCTGTATGAGCTAACCATCTATATAGTTATATGTCCTCTCGGTTAAAGTTAGTTATGTTTTGGGATGTAAACCCCAATACTCCGGTTGTGTGAACTGTTGAATTGTATCTTTCGCTTTTTCTTTATTAATGAACTATTCTGTTTGGTGTACTTCGAGCGGGTGGCTCGTTGAGTTATGAATTCCGACGGGTGGCCATTGAGTTTCTTTTAATGTTTTGCGCTTTCGTTGATTACAGGGAGTTTTTGTAAGGCTTTTAGCCTAGAAACGGTCAGTTTTTAGGGGAAACTCTGCCCGTTTCGTTCCAGGAATTAAGTAGAAAGTTAAGAAAACGTAACGCTCTTGACGCTAGAGGGTGGGGGTGTTATAAATAACTCATAAAAAAAATAATAATAAGTAACAATAATACCATTATCGTCATATAGGCTTTTCGTGTTGATGAAGAATTGGGCTTGTAATACCCCTTTAAAAAAGAAAGAACCAGCCAACTTCCACCTTAGGAAAAAGGGTTACTAGGAATGTGTAGATGATTGCAATGCACCCATTTAATTATTTTATTACAATGCACCACCTTGGAACTATTAACATTAAACATCGTACATTCACCTTGCCATTCCTAAACCTTTGTGCCATGGAAGAGGGAGACTAATCTAGCAACTAAGACCCACTATAAATAACCCCCACCCTCTTCTTCACTTCAAAGCACCTCTCAAGTGATTTTCCTCCCTCTTATAAACAAAGTATGAATCTCTCTATCTAAATTAGTCTTGTCACCATTGCTAGTGCAATTGTTGTTGTTTGCTTGAAGAATGGTTGATTAACTCCTCCTTCATACCTAGTTGAGAACCTGTGATGTCGATACTTGTAAGTATGAACTAGATTACTCTTTTTGCATGAATTATGATTTTAGCATCCCATGAGCATGCATGTTTGGGAAGGGTCAAGAATAGTGGCTATATATTGCACAATAACTTATAAGAAATTTTGACATCTAAGTGATCTTAGTAAGAAATAGTTAGGCTTTCTTGACGGATAAGGATGATTATGACCACTATTTCCTAGTAAGGAAGAATACGCCTAAATGAATAGGCTTCTTTATGATAATAAGAGGTTTAGGGCTCTTAAGGGTAGGGGATTTGTACCAATTCTAGCAAGTTATCAAGCTGCATATATATGGTACTTAGCTGATTTTATATTGCTAATACCAGGACCCTGAGACAATTCAGATTATCATTCCTTTTGAAAACTTGTTATCATCTTCAAGGCACAGTATGATGGTTATGCCCTTATACTCATGACATTTTGTTGAATCAATGTGGCTAAGGAAGTGTAACATGAAATAATTCTTTTTATTGTTTTATCATATTAACAGTGGACCCTCTTACTGCTCTATTGTACATTGATCAACGAAGTTTGGGCTTCCTGATTGGCCCAAGTATGCGCATATATGTTCAATGATTGCAATGGAGATTCAGTCTCTTATTGTTAACCATTATATTGATAGGACGTCAGTCCAATATGTTGGGTGCCATCCTAGGATAATAAAAAGAGCAAAGGTTTTACTTGGTTTGCTAAATAAAATGAATTTAACTAAGCTCTAACTTATTCTTTTACTATATAATGTGATATTGTACTAGGCTCGTTTGGCTTGCTATTTCATGTTTTTCCATTTTTAGGTCCTTTTGAAAGGGAACAAGGTCTGGAGAGAGATCACATATAGAGTATAATAGGCCCACCTATTTTTAGTACAATATCTCAATATGAGTCCTACTAATGACACTTTGAATTAAAGTATTTAGAGAATAATATTATTATTTTTCAGTTGTAATGTTTAGAGTGCCTTGTGCTTCTTTTGAAGACACTGCATAACGCATCGTTTTAAAACAAGCTTCCGTTGTTGGGGTGTTACAGTTGGTATTGAAGCCTAGGTTTTAATAATAATAATAATAATAATAATAATAATAATAATAATAATAATAATAATAATGATAATGATAATAATAATAATAACAATAATAATAATAATAATAATAAAAAAATTTGTAGACTTAAGTAATGAGTAAGGCCATTGTACAGAATATATTTGCATTCATTATTTATGTATGTGTTTTATATCTTGGATTTGATGGCAACTGTCTAAAGGTCCCTCATGCAGACCCTAGTCCATTAAAGTGGATATCTTACACAACCATGCAGGCCCATTTAAAGAGGGTTCAATGATGGATACATGCAGAGTTGATGCGAAGGTCCAGCAAATGTCAAAGTTCATATTTACATGTTAAACTTCTACTAGACTCTCTTCTTGATTTTGAACCTTGGGCTTACCTTATTTGGTGAACATTTTGCTAAAAGAGGACCATTTGAAACTGTGGCTAGAGAACTCCTCCTAGGGGAAACCTTAGAATAATTAGGCGGGAATGTCCAAGATCTATTCGCCTGTTGCCCAGAGATAGGAAGGGAAGCTGAAGAGGAACTAGGGTTTTGTGTTTAGTATACCCAAGACACCCCACCAGGGTCCTTAGATCGTGCCCAATCTAGTGTAGGGGACAACTTATAAAGGTAGTAAGGATCTCAAGTAAGTTAAGGAGATTAGATGGCTCCAGCAGTTAATAATGCTGAGACTTGCATTGCATTGGAATTTATTAAGGGGACGGAAATTCTGTCTTCATTAGTAATAAACTTCTTCTTGTTGAATTATTTTTATTTTTTTTTACAAAGAAAAGAAACACAATTGAATGATGTGTTAAATTGAATAGTGAATTCGGATGTCGAAACAATCTGGAAATGACCTCCGTGACGGAAGCTCCCAACAAGTTACCTTAAGCTTGGAAGCTTATGTTCTTCCTAACGAGGTGGTGATACAATTACTTGATGAGTTGATAAAAGAGTTTCACAACCTGGTAACAACTATAATATCAATGGCTAGCCTGAACTAGATTACGGAAGGCTTATGGATAGGGTAACAGCAAGAAAACCGAACTACTATGACAGTAAGGCTGACCCAGACGAACTTGAAAACTAGATCAGAAATATGGAAAAAGTGTTCGATGTCATGGAGGTTCTGACTGAGCAATAAGTCAGTATCGACAGCTATTACTTAAGCAGTAAGGCTGATGCTTGGTTGGGTACCATGAGAGAAAAACGTAATGAGCTCGGCTTTGATTGGGGCTCTTTTAAGACCCTTTTGTACGAAAAATTCTACCCGGTGCCATTATGTCATAAAAAGGAAGATGAATTCCTTGACCCTCAGCAAGGCAAGATGTCCGTACCTCATTATGCCGCTAAATTTGAGGAGTTATCGAGATTTGCTGCTGATTATATTGCAACTGATAAAATGAAAAAGAACCAGTTTGAGAGGGGATTAAACCCCGGAATTCACTAGCAATTAGGTGGTCATCACATAACCACCTATCAAGAATTATATGATCAGGCAACTGACCTAGAGAGAGTAAACAATCTAACCCAAAGCCACTAAAACATCTGGTGACTGTGCGAAATTGAAAAGAAAGTGGGATTGACAGGGCCACAACTTCACTGACAATTCCAGTAAGAGGCCCAATTCGGGCCAAAATTTCACTCAACAACAACAGTTGAACAAGAAGGATTCCACAAGGGTTAAGGGACCTTGTAAGAAGTGCAATTGCCTAAATCATGCAACTGAGGATTGCAAAATGGGTACCACCTCATACTATTACTGTGCTAATCCTGACCACAAGGCTAGGGCCTGTCCAAAGAGGTATAAGAAAGAAGGATCTAAAGGGGTAGTGTCAACTGGAAATAAACCGTCATATTCTCGGAGCAAGGTTAACAATGTTGGAAAAGTTCATGTTATGACCAAAAAGGAAGCATGAAACTATGGTACAGTAATCACTAGTACCCTCTTTTTAAATAACCAACCCTTATATGCTTTATTTGACTCTGGGGCAACCCATTCCTGTATTTCTACATCTTTAGCTTCTTAGTTAGAATTGCTCTTTTATAAAGTACATATAGACTTTTCCATTAGCCTTCCCACCGGAGAGGCTATCACATGTCCACAATTGTACAGAAATTGCGCTTTATTCATAGGAGGTGAAATATTCATGGCATATCTTAGTCAATTTGACCTTTTTGACTTCAACCTTGTCTTAGGGATGGACTAGTTATCGATCCACCAAGCCAAGACTAATTGTGAAAATCCGATGGTTTCTTTGAGGAGTTGACATGAGGGCAAGGTGTATTTTAAGGGAGAACATAGCAAGAGTGATTTTAGCATCATCTCCATCATGAAAGCTCAAAGCTTACTTAGGAAAGGGTGTACAGGGTACTTATGTGTGTTAAGGCCAAACCAAAAACTGAGCTAGATATTCAAAGCATTCCCATTGTATCTGAATTTTCTGATGTCTTTCCTAATGATCTACCTGGCCTTCCACCTCAATGAGAAATCAACTTTGAAATTTACCTAATACCTGAAGCCAACCCTATGTCTAAGTCACCGTACCATATCGCCGCCGCTGAGTTAAGGGAGTCAAAGGTTCAATCAGACCAAATGTCTCACCTTGGGGAGCCTAGTGTTATTTGTAAAAAGAAGGATGGCAGTATGCATTTATGTATAGATTATTGGGAGTTAGACAAAATCACCATTAAGAATAAGTATCCTTTACCCCATATAGATAACCTATTTGACCCACTCCAAGGAGCCAAAAATTTCCCCAAAAATGACCTTTGTTCTGGGTACCATCACCTTCGGGTTAACCCAGAAGACATACTAAAAACTGCTTTCCGCACTAGATATGGGCACGGTGAATTTCTTGTGATGCCTTTTAGACTCACTAATGCCCCAATAGCCTTCATAAGTCTCATGAACTGAGTTTTGAAACTGTATCTTGATAAGTTTATGGTGTTTGTTATTGATGATATATTAGTTTATTTACGAACCAAGGAGGAACATGAAGAGCCCTTGAAGATTATTTTGCAGAACTTAAGAGAGCATAAATTATATGGAATGTTAAAAACGTATGAGGTTTGGCTTGAAGAGGACACATTTGTGGGGCACATAATATCTAAGGACGGAATCAGGGTAGACCCACAAAAAGTTGAGACTGCAGCAAATTGGCCTTGACCGACTATGTTACAGGGTTTTGGAGTTTCTTAGGGTTAGCTAGGTATTACCGAAAATTTGTGGAGAATTTTTCACGAATAGCCCTACCTCTCACCAACCTTATGAAAAAAAGCCTCAAAATTTGAGTGGACACCAAAATGCGAAGAAGCCTTTCAAACACTCAAAAGCTGTCTCACCTCCGCCTCTATTTCACTATTTCTTCCGGGACTGGGGAGTTTTCGATCTATAATGATGCCTCCAAACATGGTCTTAGTGGCATACTAGTACAGAATGACAAGGTCATAGCCTATGATTCCTGCCAACTCAAATCTTATAAGAAGAACTATCCCACTCACGACCTTGAACTAGCTACAGTTGTCTTTGCCCTTAAAATTTGGAGGCACTATTTGTTTGGTGCCTTGTGTTGAATTTACATTGACCATATGAGTCTGAAATACATCTTCACCCCAAAAGAGCTCAATATGAGGCAAAGACAATGGTTAGAACTCATTAAAGATTATGATCTCAACATTCAGTACCACCTGGGTAAAGCTAATGTTGTAGTTGATGTCCTTAGCCGAAAGACCTGACATACTCTTAACACAATCCTGGTAACTCAGTCTTCCATACAGAATGACTTATGAAAACATGAAGCTCAGATCGCCTTTCAGAGGAAAAGAGGGAGTCTTATGAGTATAGAGGTGCAATCGCACCTATTAGATGAGATCAAGAGGCACAAATATCTGATCCTTATTTCGACATGCTAAAGATTGATATCTCTAAGGGCAAATGTCTCGAGTTTGTAGTTCGAGAAGATAGGATACTTAGCTTTCAAGGCCGTATATGCATGCCTGACTACAAAGAACTTATGGAGAAGATCATGAATGAGGCTCGTAGCATGCCATATTCAATTTACCTAGGGGATAATAAGATGTATAAAGACCTTCGTTAAACTTTTGATGGAATAATATGAAGAAAGAGGTAGCAGATTATACCTCTCGTTGGTTAACTTGTCAAAAGGTTAAGTTTGTAGATCGCCACCCTATTGGGGAATTGCAGTCACTCGACGTTCCCACATGGAAATGAGATTCCTTCTCTATGGAATTTCTGATGGGGTTGCCAACCACTATAGGAAAAATAGACACTATATGGGTCATTGTTGATCGACTTACTAAGTCAGCCTATTTTATTGCTGTTAAGGGGGAATCAGGGAGCTGAGAGACTAGCACACTTGTACATTAAAGAGGTGATCTGATTGCATGGTGTACCTAGTAGCATTGTCTCTGACAGAGATTCTAAGTTCTTATTTCGATTTTGGCAAGAACTACAAAAGGCATTTGGGACCAAGCTTAAACTTAGCTCTTCGTATCGCCCTGAGACAAATGGTCAGACTAAAAGAGTTAACCAAATTCTGGAAGACATGCTCTGAGCATATGTTTTAGACTTTCAAGGATCATGGGCTCAGTGGCTACCTTTGGTGGAATTCTCATACAACAATAGCTATCAAGCTACCATAGGGATGACACCCTTTGAGGCCTTATATAGGAGGAGGTGTTGAACACCTTTATTTGGAGCGATATTAACAAAGCTTTGGTAATCGAACCTAAAATGATACAAGCAACCACTGATAAAATTCGACTAATTCAAACTCATATTAGAAAAGCTGAAAGTAGGCAGAAAAGTTATGCTGATAAGAAGAGGAGACCGCTAGAATTTGAAGTAGGAGACAAAGTGTTTCTTAAGGTGCCACCCAAAAGATTTAATGTGCATGGAAAAATAAGTTCGAGATTTATCGGACCTTATGACAATACAAAAAAGATCAACAAGGTTGTGTATTACGTAGCTCTTCCTCCAGAACTTTCTAATGTACATAATGTATTTCATGTCTCTCAGTTGCGAGAATAAGTCCCTGATTCTAGTCATGTCATTTCTCGTACACCCATTGAGCTCAACCAGGAGTTAACGCACGTCGAGCAACCAATAAAAATTCTCAATCGTCGAGAAAAGAAGCTTCATAACTACGTCATCCCACTTGTTAAAGTTCTTTAGGATAACCAAAATACTTCTAAGGCCATATGGGAAACGAAAGGGACATGTGACTGAAGTACCCTCACCTCTTTTAAAAAGGTAATTGTCACTATGAAGTTTTAGGGACAAAAACTTTTGTTAGGGGAGAAGGATGTAATAACACACACAAAAAAAAAAAGAATGAATAATAACAATACTACCATTACCATCATGTAGGCTTTTTGTGTTGATGGAGAATTAGGCTTGTAATGCCCAAAAAAAAAGAGCCGGCCAACGCCCCAAGAAAAAAAAGGGTTAGTAGGAATGTGTAGATGATCGCAATGCACCCATTTAGTTGTTTCGTTACAATGGACCACATTGGAACTATTAGCATTAAACATCATACATTCACCTTGCTATTTCTAAACACTTTGTGCCATGGAAAGAGGAGACTAATCTAGCGACTAAGATCCACTATAAATGCCCCCCAAACCTCTTCTTCACTTCAAACCACCTCTCAAGTGACCTTCCTCTCTCTCATAAAAAAATATGAATCTCTCTATCTAAATTAGTTTTGTCACCATTGCTAGTGGAATTACGGTAGTTTGCTTGAAGAATGGTTGATTAACTACTCCTTCATACCTAGTTGAGAACCTATGACACTGATACTTGTAAGCATGAACTAGATTACTCTTTTTATAGGAATTATGAGTTTAGCATCTCATGAGTGTGCATGTTTGGGAAGGGTCAAGGATAGTGGGTATATGTTGCATAATAACTTATAAGAAATTTTGACGTCTAATTGATCTTAGGAAGTAGTAGTTAGGCTTTCTTGATCGATAAGGATGATAATGACTAATCTTTTCTAATAAGGAGGAATATGCTTAAATGATTAAATTTCTTTACGATAATAAGAGGTTAGGGGCTTTTAAGGGCACGGAATTTGTATCAATGCTAGGAAGTTATCAAATTGCATACATACGGTGCTTGTCGGATTTTATATTGCTAATGCTAGGACCCCGAGACGGTTCAGATTATCATTCCTTTTAAAAACTTATTATCATCTTCAAGGTACAGTATGATGGTTATGCCCTTATACTCATGACATTTTATTGGATCGATGTGGCTAATGAAGTGTAGCATGAAATCATTATTTTTATTATTTTGTCACATTAACGGCGGACCCTCTTACAGCTCTATTGTACGTTGATCAACAAAGTTTGGGCTTCCCGACCGGCCCAAGTATGTGCATATGTGTTCAATGATCATAATGGGGATTCAGTCTCTTATCATTAAATGTTATTTTGATAGGATGTCAGTCCAATATGTTGGGTGCCATCTGAAGATAATAAAGGAGCAAAGGTTTCACTTGGCTTGCTAAATGAAATGAATTTAACTGAGCTCTAACTTATTCTTTTACTATATGACGTTGTATTGTACTAGGCCTGTTTGGCCTGCTGTTTCATGTTTTTCCGTTTTTAGGTCATTATGAAAGGAAACAAGGTCTGAAGAGAGATCACATATGGAGCATAATAGGCCCACCTATTTTTAGTACAATTTGTCAAAATAAGTCCTAACAGTGATGCTTTCAATTAAAGTATTTAGAGAATGATATTATTATTTTTCAATGGTATTGTTTAGTGTGCCTTATGGCTCTTTTGGAGGCACGACATAACAACTCATTTTAAAACAAATTTCCACTAAATATTATAAATAATATATGCTTTGGAATTTCTAAATTGTCGAGGCATTACACATGAACGCAAAACTTGAATTGAAGTCTTACAGAAGGGCCGGAAGTAAACTGAGGTTTAAAAGACAATACTTAATTTTTACAGGTATGTTACTGCTTGTACCCTTCAAAGTTTTTTAAATTTATATTTCCTAATACTAGCAAGTTTTATTCGGCTGTTGAAACTTTAACAACCCATTTCATTGTTCATCGTTCAATGCAATATTCAATGTTCAATGTTTAATGTCCAATGTTCATTGTTCACAATTCTCCTGGCAAAATTCATTGTTTAGGCCCTTCCTGTTAACAAGGAAATTCACAGTTCATTGTTTATTGATGTTATGGCCACTTTTCACATCTTTGGGTCGTGGTCCAGGCCGAGAACACAATTAATTTCACAATTAATGTTAAATGCAGTGTTACCCAAAGGACGTTTAAAAAGCATCGTTTTAACATTGTGCACGTGCTCACTGACTCCTTGCAAATAATTATTGACTGTACAAGGGTGAGGTGTTGAGCTCTATCTTATTTTCCCATTATTTTGTGTTTTCAAACTGATTTAGGGAGGGAGAGAAAACTTAAAGTAAAGCCAGAACCTACGGAAGCTAAGGGTTGAGGAGAAGTAGGCCAAGGCAGTGATTGTAAATCTCTAACCTATTTGGCCATTTTGGGGGGTTTGGAACCCAGCTTGTGTTTTGGACACTATTGCAGCCACAATGAAATGTAAATCCATTTTTGATGCAATTAGATCATTGTGTTGCATCTACTTTGAAATGTTTAACAATAGTCTTAGACCTTGTTTGGTGTAAATATTCTAATTAGTGGGTAATGCCTATCTGATCGACTTTACATCTTTATCTACAGCCTCGCCCCTATGGGACGGCAGTAATGCCTTAGCTTAATAGCGCATTTTGCTGATGCATAATGCATATTAAGAGGGTGTGCAGAAGGTGATTGAGCTGGAGCGTTGCATTAACTTAGTTAGCTCCAACATTATTTGCATAGCAAATAAGCAAAAATGATCAAGCTCAAACTGAGTTCGAGCATAAAATGCTCAGTAAATACCATCTTTTATACCCACCTTCCCTAATTCTTATATTATATCCAAGTTTCCATGATTTCATCAAGCTTGATATGAACACATTGATAAATTTTTTATTCTATGTTCAATGACACATTTCATAAGTCAAAATAGTTGAAAAATAGTTATTAGTCGATGAATGCAGAGAAGGAAGTTGGACAAATGCAAGATGAGTTAGTAAGCCACCTATGCATCGAATAATGAACAATCCTAAGCCCAACTCTGATTTATTTATAGGAAAGCTCTCTTAACCTCTAACCTATTCCTTAAGAAACTTTCACAAGATACCCATTCCAAATAGAATTTTAGAAATATTTATTTTTCTAATACTGTTAGAATTTTAGGAAATAAAATATTGCATCCAAGATAAAATCTTTCTAAGACAAAATACAAATTTTCAAAATATTCCACATAATTTGGGGAAAAATTCCAACATATTTTTGCTTGCACAAAAATTATGTTTCATTGGTAATGAATTCTACTTAAAAGGCAAACCCACCAATATGATTCATCCCAATTCATCAAAGATCAAGAACCGACATTTTGAATACTTTTCAATAATCAATCAACATTCATATCAATCATCAAAGATGAAGAATTCAACATTTTTCTATAAACAATCAACATTCATGTTACTTGATCGAGCAAAATCCTGTCTCCTCTTGTGCATATCTTCCATAGGTTTTTTTTCCCCAAGTCGATTGTAACCATCTCTAATGCTAGGGATGGACTTGCTCTGAAACCACGTGTTGGTAATGGAAACATAAAATAAAATCTGGGCATACACATAGACATAATAAGAGAATGAATGTCATCCAATTTAACATGAAAATTGCCTCCCCATTAAAGGGAAAAACAATAGCCTATCAATAAGTTCTACAACCACTATAATAGAAAATATGTATTACAATAGGGTGTACCCACAACACTATGCCTCTCAAGCTCATTTAATTGGTATGTGTGTCACCCTCACTCTTGTGGATCTATCTTTCCTCTCTACAAATTCTTCCCTTGTTTGGAGTTTAGGATGCCTATAGTGCATTCCATAAATACCCGATCTCACACCATTGCGCAAGCCCCTATATTGGATCAAGAGGATCCCTCTCTCATATTTGGGATATTTAGCATATGTCTAACTTCTATGTGTTTAAAGAATAGATGTCCTTGGCCTTCAAGTCACTACTTAGGAACTTTTACAAGATACTTATTAAAAATAAAATTCTCAGTATAGTACATTTTGCTAATATTGCTAGGATTATACAAAATAAAATATTGAATACATGATCAAATATTCCTAAGATAAACTAAAATCTTCTAAGATATTCCATATAGTTTTAGGATAAAACTCGAACTTTATAATCTCTTTTTCAATGAATACTTTTGAATATATGTGAATCTCACTTGATGATGTCCAAAAAAAAAAAAGAAAAATGAAGGCAGCTAGCTGATTAAAGTTGGAGCATCTGCAATTAATCACAATGATTACAGTGCAAACTTTCAATAATTATTTTCTCACATTCAGGGGAGGGTATTATAGGGTAGAGTCAACTAACTTGTGCAACGTGGCTTCTTGTTCGTGAAAAAAATATCACAAGTTGTTTGCAATCACCAAGGAAAAAGGGTTGTGACTTTGTTACAGACATAGGAATTCACTGATGACTATTCAATTTCCTTGCACAATGTCATTTTTGCAACAATGGAAAGCCTAATGACATTATTGAACTAACAAAAAAAATATTCAATTGCGAAAAATATGAGGCTTTCTGATAATTAATGTTACGTAGGAAGTTAGCTCAAAGTCTAAAATATATATGCTAGCCAAGTAGAAAATTTAAAACATGCATTATAAAATTTGTATTGGATTTTTGAACTATACATAACATTAGAACCAAGTAGCACCTTTATTACCAGTACTAGTTGGTTCAAGTGTTTTTATACACTTATATTCCCTGAATAATGTCTCACATTCAAGCATTTCAAATGGAGAAAGCATGCATTGGAATTCATATGTTTTACGCTCATAGTTAGCTTGTTAATGCATGATTAAAAAAAAAAAAAAGAAAACATCATTTATTTTAGCCTTTTCTTCTTTTTGGGGAAAATGATATATTTAATAAACAAAGCGCCTACACAAATCCTTTTGACTTTTTAAAGATTTTATCCAGTACATTACTTTAAGTCATGTACAAAATGACAAACTTAAACGTAAGTTGACAAAATCTTGGCCAACACATTTGTTGTGCACACCTTCATATAAGAAAATCACATGAAAAAAATTAATTTTACATGTTGTATATCTTTGGTATAGTACTAAACGGCTTTGATGGACCATAAGAAACTTGCACCATTGGGCAAGAAAACCTACAAAGGACGAGGGGGTTCTTGCTTTATTGGAGACTCTAATACTCATGTTAGAGAAAGAACTGGAATTTGTTTAAGGAATTATGGAGTTGAGAATTCAATCATAATCATTTTAGCATAGATTATGATCATGGCCTACTTGTGCAGGGTATCATAGCAAACCTAGGGGTTCATGTTAGGAATATCTCATAGCTTCAGCGGCCTGTTTCCTCAGCTACTGACCCTCCAAGATATTTGGCAAGTTTTAATATCACATGGCTGGATAATGAAACATTTAGGCCAAATCTCTCATTGGGCTTTTCCTTGTACATAAATCTAGGGCCTGATGCCAGGACTTTTCTAAATCATTTTTCCCTTAAAGTCTTTTTGATCTTAAACCATATATGCCTAAACCTTGTTGATAGATTTTGCCTAGGTACCTTCTTAGACTTTTAACTTTGGAGTTTTCCTCATTCCTGTTGGGTCTCTTAAAGTTACTTTTAGTTCCCTTTATTTGATCTGAGCGCCGTCTTAAAGACTTAGTCGATTTTGTTTTCTAAAAACATTTAATCCAATTTTTGGAATTAATCCCCAATTGAATATTCAACCCGCTATTTGAAAACATGCTTTAGATATAAAACTTCCCTCACATCTAGATTCTTGGCCTTCACTCAAAGGTTGAGGTAGAAAAATTTGACGTTACTTATAAACTTGATCCGAAAGGCGAGTGACCTGCTCGGCTTGAATTGAAGATCCAACAAAAAATTTAAACTTAAACCTAAAATGACCTGACTCTAGCTAACCTGACTTAATATGTACTCAACTTCATTGTGACATAATGTCTAAAACTGAACTGACCCAATTTCTCCTCAATATGAAATTAGCTTGACCTAAATTGATCCATTGTTGAACAGATGGATGAAAACAACAAATATTAAACAACAGGAGTAAATTAGTAACACTATCATTGTGTATATTGCATTAATAGTGAAACTTCTTTAGGTGGGTATGGGCTGAAGGCTCATAGGTTTGTAGGATTTGAAAATGAACTGATATTGATAATTGAGAACCAACTTGCACTCCCCTTGACCCCAAAATACCTTGAACCGAACCTGCCATGACCTAACAATATCAAAGACCCATAGGTGATCTAACCGAAATTGCTCAACCTGCACTCAAATTGACTTGAAACTTAAATAAAACCCACAATGACCTGAGTCTATATGGGTAAACCAAAAACCGACTGGATTAGCCTAATTGCCACCTCTACTATCACAAGAAATTTTTGCCCCTTAGTTGGTGTGGGTACTGAATTTTGAAAAGGATTGAACTTAAATCGATAATGTACAGTTATAGTTGTAGCACTTTAAAGATTGTCCTCAGAATAGCTTGATTCAACTGCTAAAACTAATCTACCAACTATTACTCAGTTAAACAATCTAATTATAAAAGATTAAATAGAATTGATATCGCAAAATCCATAAAAACTTCAAACAATTACTACCATAACTTCAATGAAAACCTAGCTATGGAAAGAAGGATTACAATAGAGATTACTAGTCGTGCTAATTCCAATTGAAAGTTCAAAACTTGATGACCAAAGATCCCAAATCTTCAGCATTAATCGTAACATGAGCAAAAGGGTGCAATAGGATGAAAACTGGAAGAGAATTAGATGCAAATCAAGAGAAGAGTTCCATAAATCGAAACTAAAAACTTATATTAAATCATAGTCAAAGTGTAACTTAGGTTGAAAATAATCTAAAATTTCATACAAAACTCAAAGCTAAAAACTAATTTTAACTATCTCTATGGATCATCCGTCACAGCTCTTAACCTTCATTTATAATACATGCTAGGTTTACTTGGGTTTTGTGGCGCTTTTCATCAGCCCCAAACCACAAGACCTATGCTTACATACATGGGTTAACTGTGATGTGTTAGAATTGAGCGAACTAAGTAGCTAATGATGCCTCACTACACGACCCATGTAATATTAGATGGCTAGATCACGTATCCTCTTGTGCATTGTAAGGACGAATGTAGTTGATCAGGGAAGGGCATGGAAAATATTAAGGTCTCACAACCCATGTTATCACATGGATCATGGGTGAACCATGTGTATGCCTGGAGACGCATGGAAAATGTTGGATGATTGAGCAACAACTAGGAATCATTTGCATTTGGACAACCTGTAGATGTAAGCATGAGATAAACCTTATACTCATCTCAAGTAAGACTGGTGAGCATTTTCTTGGTTTAAACACAACATAGTCGAAAGAATGTGTAGCCCTTACTTGACCTCTTCCCATACTTAATAGCCAACAATTCTACTCTCAATCCATAATTTGCATAATTATACAAACCTATGTAAGACCCTTAAGATGCCTTAAATATGATATGCACAAGCAAATGCCCCCACACCTAGTTTTTGCATGTCCATGAGTAAAACAAAGAAAAAATATACCCTAAGCACCTTACTCACTTTCATAGGAAGTACTGTTGCACTTAACACTTGTAACAAGCCCCCTAAACCCCTAATTTTTTTGTAACGGAAGAGTCTAGTCCCATAGAGCTTTTCAAAACATATAATTGCAAAATCTTATAAGACAAAAAGGAAAGAGCAGAAAAACCATAGAAACTTGTTGAGTTCTTCAAACTTTTAACAAAAATATACAACAAAGGAAAGGAAATATTCGTCACCCAACAATCATAACATCGAGTAACCTAGGTACCTACATATGAACACAATGTATGGATCAAGACTCTTTGTCCATACTTATGGCATTTCTACACCAACTTTCACCCCACAATCCACCAAAACAATGAGTCCTACCTTTTGCTCGGTTTGGAAGTATACCATCATCCTAAAAATTAAGCCTACATGAGTAAGACCACTCAGTCTCGCTTGACCCACTTTGCCTTAAAAAGTGGCAACCAATAGAGCATGCCTCAAAAGGTGCTTGTGGTCATTCCCAAACAAAAACAAAAACGACTCTCTTTTTGGCTCTTTTTTTTCCTTTTATGGTTCTTCTTTAGATTTTCCAATTAATACAAAAAGAAAAAGAAAAAAACAAAAATAAATTCGCACATGAGACAATAAGAGGATTAAATCATGTAAGCTTCAGACCCGATAACAACGATGACATATAAGTTAAGGTCTACACTCTGATAATCACAATGCCATGTCGGGGTAAGGATTGCATCCTTAAACAACACACCTTGGAGTAAGTTCTATTATGTACATTCTGCATATATAAAACCTACTAGCTAAGTAATAAGGTGTCAAGGCTAGTTAAAATGGTTCTCCCCAAATCATATCGAAGAAAATATATATTTTTGACATCTTTGAAAAAAAAAATTCACAATTTTTATTTTTCAAAATTTTCAGAGCTTAGTTTTCCCTTGCCCACACTAAAATCAAATAACATCTTCATTCTATGTGATGGATTCTCAAGGACGTAAAATAAGAGAAAGCAAAGAAAAAGAAAGAAAAGAAATAGAAAAGACACTATACACAATCTACACAAATATATAAGAGGTAAGGAACAATGTTACTGTGTTGGATACTAATTATGCCGAACTATCTCGTCACACTGTTTAGAAGTCATAGGGTGGCTCAAGGAGTATCAGTCGCTACACATCCCTCTCTTATGGAGCTCCAGGAATTGCTTTGGCCTATGATGATTTATTTTTATGCTTGACTCCACTAACACGATCTTCTATCTCAAGAACAATAAGTCAACACATGAGTGATAGCAAATAGCCTTATCCAACGAGGCTTCAATTTCTCTAGAAATAAGTGCAACTTTAAATCATACAATCGTACTATCATACCAGAGGCAAAGTATTTATTAAGAATCTAGTTGTAGCAAACAGATATTTTTATAGCCATTAACTTAATAACCTTAATTTTGGTTAGGACGGTATGCCACCCACATATCTTAATGATATGTAAGGCCACTACTTCACCAGCTCGTAGATAAGATATGCAAACAAACTACTTAATTTTATAAATAAATAACTTAACAGATCACCGGATGATGCCTAGTTAATTTAAGATAATTGAAAGTTAAAATTAAGGTTTAATAGTAATTTATTATCTCATGCTAATAATTTATTTATCTAGCTAAGATATCCCTTGCACTGTTTAATCTCCAAATGTCAGCATGATCAACCTAAAACCATACGGACGAAGTGCTAGTATAGTAAACCCACCTAGGGAATAAAATTTTAAAATTTTATTGTGATATTATTGTATATTTGTATTTTTGGTAGGCAATACTCTATTTTTGGGTAAATGATATTGTAGGAGTTATTGCAGGTTATTTTAGGATAACAATTGATTGCACAACTTATTTTGTGGATTATGTTTAGGAAAGGCATGTGTGTATATCTTGGCCAACTCATTGAATGAAAAGGTAGAAGTTTCTTCTCCCAAAATTCCACCATTTGTTTGAACTTGTTATGACATCAGAGCCATACAAGCTAAAGAAAACACCATGACCGACCAACAGATCATGACTGATGGAACTTCTTAACGGAAAACCATCTCACCTTATGACATAACCACACTTGATAATCCTGGGTTGTTGATTACTCAGGTACAGCTGAAAGACGAAGATTACGATGAATGGGCACGCTCTGTGCGCACGGCTTCAAAAGCACGGAAGAAATTTGGGTTCGTGGATGGGACGATTACAAGGCCTGCTGATACCTCGGTAGACATCGAAGATTGGTGGACCATCAATTCTTTATTGGTATCTTGGATTCGAAATAGCATTGAGCCTTCGCTCCGCTCAATAATCTCACACGTAGAGGTTGCAGTGGATTTATGTCATGATATACGAGATCAATTCTCAGTGGTCAATGGCCCAAGAATTCAGCAAATAAAATCAGACATCACGAAATGCAAGCAAAGAGGGATGAGCATTATCAATTATTACGGCAAGCTCAAGCAATTATGGGATGAACTAGCGAACTATGATCAAATGCCAATGTGCAAATGCGGAAAGTGCGAGTGCAATCTTGGATCGGAGTTTGAAAAGAAACGAGAAGAGGAGAGGGTGCACACTTTCCTCATGGGGTTGGACGAAACAACATACGGGACGATTCACTCCAATATCTTGGCACAAGACCTGCTGCCTAATCTGAACAAGGTTTATTCAATTCTTATACAAGAAGAGCGAGCAAGGACCGTGGCTTGAGGGAAAGAAGAAAGAGGAGAAGTAATGGCACCTGCTGTTCGTAGCCGAATGAATGAGAAAGACAAATAAGTGGTCTGCTCCCATTGCAAGCGTAATGGACATGAGGCTGAGTCCTGCTTTGCACTCATCGGGTATCCGAACTGGTGGGGTGACATACCATGTAACAATAAGAAAGCTGGAGGAGGTGGTAGGGGATAGCAGCTCTCACAGCAGCAGCAAACAGGAGCTGGGCGCGGACGTGGTGCTGTGAAGATTTACGCAGCTCAAACTTCTCCAGGCAGCACGGCTACGGAAAGCGTCTCAAAAGGGAATGCTGTTGGTTCACTTGGACTGAGTTCTGATCAATTACAGGGGCTGTTAAATATGCTAAACAGTCAGAAAATCTCCAACACAGAGAAGATGAATGGTAAGCAAGTGTCGTGGATCATAGACACGGGTGCATCAAACCATATGACAGGGACTTTAAATCTCTTGCATGGCTTGCGGGACATCATGCCATGTACTGTCAGGTTGCCGAATGGGAACAATGTCGCGGCCACCTAGGAGGGATATGTTGTTCTTGATGGAGGAATTTGTCTTGAGAATGTTTTATATGTGCCGGGATTGACTTGCAACTTATTTTCTGTGTCTCAATTCATAGATCATTCGAATATTATTATTTCATTCACTCGAAATATGTGTGTAATGTAGGACCACATTTTGAGGATGTTGATTGGTGCAGGTAAACGCCGGGATGGACTCTATTGCTTCAAAGGGACTCCGCGTATTTCGGCTTTGAAGATTGACAAGGTGGCGTCTTTGGATCTTTGGCATCAACGTTTGGGCCATCCGTCTATGCAAGTAACCAAGCTAATTCCTACTGTAGGTTTTCAGAAAAATAATGTTAAGTTGAATAAGTGTTGCGATGTTTGTCAACGTGCAAAACAGACCAGAGAAAAGTTTCCTGTTAGTGATTTTAGAGCTTCTGATCTGTTTGAGTTGATACATTGTGATTTATGGGGTCCTTATCGACATGTCTCTTCTTGTGGAGCATCTTATTTCTTGACTATTATCGATGAATACTTTAGGGCTGTGTGGATTTACTTGCTAATAGATAAGAAAGAGGTGTCCCAGAATATGAAAATGTTTTTCTCTATCGTAGAGCATCAATTCAACAAACAAATGAAAATTGTGAGGTCTGACAATGGAACATAATTTCTTGTTTGAAAAATTATTTACTTGAGAATGGCGTCATTTTTCAAACCTCTTGTATGGGGACACCGCAACAAAATGGGCTGGTGGAACGCAAACATCAACATATATCGAACATTGCTAGAGCGTTAAGATTTCAGGGTGGTTTACCTATTGATTTTTGGGGAGAGTGTGTGCTGATAGCTGGTTATTTGGTAAATAGAACACCTACCTCGGTTTTGGATGGAAAGACTTCGTACAGTGTTCTTTATGGTCGTGATCCTACATATGATCATCTTCGTGTTTTAGGCTCCCTGGGTTATGCTCATAAACAAGGAAGGACAGGCGACAAATTTGGTAGTTGGAGTAGGCCTTGCATTTTTGTGGGATATCCATACGGAAAAAAGGGGTGGCGTTTGTATGACCTTGAAACACATGCGTTCTTTGTTTCCCAGGACGTCAAGTTCTATGAAACTGAATTTCCGTTTGCTTCTCTTCCTCATGATGACTTAGTTCTACCTTCTAATTTTGGGGACCCATCAATCGACTTTGAGGACTGTGATGATCTGGGAGTAAGGGAGGGAGCAGGAAGGCAAGTTGATCAAGTCGAGCCTAGTGCTGTGCTAGCACAACCACTAAATAGTGAGGCTTTACCCACTCCTAACACGGCTCTGCAAGAATCCATTGGGCATGATGAGTCTGCCTCTTCTGAGGCGGAGTTATTGGGCCGAGGTCATAGACAGAAAAAGGCTTCAGTATTACTGCGTGATTATGTCACTCATTCAATACAAAAATTGAGTCCATCCGCATCGACACCCACACCACAGCACTCCTTAGGTAGTCCCTATCCCATTGCACACTATGTGAATTGTAACAATTTCTCTTTGCGACATAGAATATTTCTTGCAGTGATACATGCCGAACAAGAACCTATGACATACTCTGAGGCAGTGAAAGATGCGCGATGGTGGGAAGCCATACAACGGGAGATACAAGCATTGGAGACTAATGAAACGTGGGTGCTAGAGGACCTGCCGCCAACCAAGAAAGCTCTCGGGTGCAAGTGGGTCTACAAAATCAAGTACAATTCGGATGGTGCGGTGGAAAGACATAAGGCTCAGCTCGTCATCTTAGGGAACTATCAAATTGAAGGGATTGACGATACTGAGACTTTTGCTCCGGTGGCTAAAATGATTACAGTATGAGTATTCCTGGCCGTAGCAGCTGCGAGAAATTAGGAAGTTCATCAAATGGACGTTTACAATGCATTTCTTCATGGTGATCTTTAGGAAGAAGTCTACATGAAGTTACCCCCTGGGTTCCAAGTTCTGACTCCTAACAAAGTTTGTAAATTGAAAAAGTCTCTATGTGGGCTTAAACAGGCTCCTCGCTGATGGTTTGCCAAACTCTCAGCTGCATTGAAGGTCTATCATTTTCGGCAGTCCTACTCGGATTATTCCCTTTTTTCCATGACCCATGGAAAAACTCATCTTAGTGTATTTGTGTATGTTGACGACCTAATTGTTGCAGGCAATAACACTAACGCTATCCGGCAATTTAAAGCTTATTTGAGTGACTGTTTTCACATGAAAGATTTGGGAGTCTTAAAGTATTTCCTTCGGGTTGAAGTAGCACGTAGCCCAGAAGGATTCTTTCTCTGTCAAAGGAAATATGCATTGGATACTATTAATGAGTTGGGTCTATTAGGAGCTAAACCCGTGCGTGTCCCTATAGACCAGAATCATCGTTTGGCTCTGTCTACTAGTGATTTTCTTGTTGATCCTGAACCATACCGCCGCTCGGTAGGGTGCCTATTTATTTGTGCTTTACACGGCTAGAATTATCTTACTGTGTTCATATTTTGTCTCAATTCATGCAACAACCGCGGGAGGATCATTGGCAAGTTACGCTGCGTGTTGTTCGTTATCTGAAGCAGAGCCCTGGGCAAGGTATCCTGTTAAGCAGTGCTTGTGACTTGCGCCTACACAGATGGTGTGATACAGACTGGGCTGGTTGTCCGATGACTCGAAGATCACTGACCAGATGGTTCATATTCCTTGGTGTGTCTCCTATTTCCTGGAAGACGAAAAAGCAGCATACGGTATCTTGCTCTTCCGTTGAAGCAGAGTATCGCTCAATGGCCATGACCACTTGTGAACTGAAATGGCTGAAAGGTGTTTTATCAAGCCTTGGAGTACTCCACACTACACCCACATCCCTTCATTGTGATAGCCAGGCTGCTTTGCACATCTCTCACAACCCAGTTTTTCATGAACGGACCAAGCCCATTGAAGTTGATTGCTATTTTTTTCGCAACGCTATTATCCAAAGGGAAATTCATCCTCAGTTTGTTCCAACCAATGAGCAACTATGGGATATTTTTGCGAAGGCTTTGGGTCCCCAACAATATTCATTCTTACTTCACAAGTTGGGCATTCGTGATCTGCATGCTCCAACTTGAGGGGGGGTATTGTGATATTATTGTATATTTGTATTTTTGGCAGGCAATACTCTATTTTTGGGTAGATGATATTGTAGGAGTTATTACGGGCTATTTTAGGATAACAATTGATTGTATAGCTTATTTTGTGGATTATGTTTAGGAAAGGCATGTGTGTATATCTTGGCCAACTCATTGAATGGAAAGGTAGAAGTTTCTTCTCCCAAAATTCCACCATTTGTTTGAACTTGTTAAATTTTATTTTGTTTTAAAACAAGGAATAGTGAACGTTGTGCCTATATGGATAACCCAAACACTAAAACACTAGCTCCCTGATAAGCAATAGCGAACACTCAAAAACTGGTTGCATGCCTCAACAATTTCAAGGTGCTTACTGATGTAACACTAAATACTGAACACTAATGTAGGTGTCAAGTAGATAATACAAAAAATAATAAAATAATATATTTTAATTATAAAAAATTGGCATTTACTATACCTCTATTTGTTTGTCATTTAAATTCTTATTCTCAGACTACCGAGGCTTTTGTGAATCTAACAAGATAAATAGTGTTATGATTAAATATTGGACAATAAGGTTTATGCTCCTACGACCAATATAGTGTATGATGTATATCACCCCTTTTCTTCTTCTATTTAATATCCTTACTTCAGTGAATAAATCCCTTTGCTATATTCACAAAAAGTTTATCCATTTACAAAATATCTAAGGGACTTGTATATTTTTATCACTTATTACTGACATGATTAATGATAACCCTTTTACACTTTTAGTAACAACATTGTTTTTTGAAAGGTTAATTAACAACATTGTTGTTGTTGTTATTGTTGTTGCTATTGTTATTGTTATTACTAGTACTATTACTGGTACTACTACTACTATTGCTATTGCTATTACTACTAATATTATTATTATTTAGTGTACTAAAATTTGGGGATGCTGCAGCATGTCCAACTTTAAAGAAAGTTTCATCCTTGAAACTTTTATTTAAAAAAAACATAATTGGTAGTTTAAGAGTAGATATGCATGTATTTAGCCCTCATGTGTGCTTCGGGCTCCCAAGTAGCCACTTGGTTTAAATGATTGGCCCAAAGGAGGTTTACTAATAGTATAAGTTTATTTCGTAGTTGCTTTTTCATCAATTAAGGATCTGCATTGGTTGCTCTCTATATGTCAGGACCTTGGCTAATTTAATATTGTCATGTCGGAGTCAATAGCTGGCATCAAGCATGCATATATTCTTAATTAGGATGCATGAAAGACATTATGAACCTTTGATAACTCTAGGGGTAATGTAAGAGGATAGGCTACTAGAATCTCATACAACCCCACATATCGAAGGCTCAATTTTTCCACTTTGTCAAATCTTATGATCCCTTTAGAGGGTAAAATCTTCATTAATACCTTACTCCTAACATAAAATTCCAAGGGTCTATGCTCTTCTAAGCATAGCTTTGTTGTTTGTCTTGTGCACTTTGTTCTTTATCTTATGCAAATTTCATGTTTTCTTGAATGTTTCTGATCTTATCCATTGTATCTTGTATCCCTTCTAGGCCTAATACCACAGTTTCATCTATATCATTATATCATAGAATGGACTTGTATGTTTGTTCGTATACTGCCTCAATTGTGCCGTTTTTTAGTTTCATAATGACTGTTATTATAGGAAAATTCAACTGAGGGCAAATGCTCTTTCTATGTGCCTTGAAAGTCTAGAATATTTGTAGCCTATCCATTAGGGCATGATTGTTTTGCTTTATTTGCCATCCGTTTCAATGTGTCAAGAATCTGGAATCTCTATCGAAGACAATGTCACTTGAAATTTCATGTAGCCTGACCAACTCCTTAATATATAGCCCGATACACCTGGAAAAATGACCCAAAATGAAGAACCCAAAACCTTACCTAAACGAACACTTGTAATAATTGACCTAAAGTTGACTTGAAATAAAAACGACCAAATCAAATCGAACCCTATCTGAGCATTTTCCACCAAAGTTATTTCTCTTTGCAAGAAAAACTTATTGGACTCAACACCAACCAACCTAAAATAGCCTAGATTGAAAATGACCCAAGCTAAACTTGAGCCCAAGCTAAATAATGTCAATTCAAACATGACTCGATCTGAAAATCGAACTGAATGACCCATTTGCTACATCTGCAGCTAAAAAATTTCTCCACCTTCTAATTTTCATTAATGGATAGGAAATGGGTTGAATTAGTTAAGTATTCCAAAATCACCTTTTCTAGCATGAGTTCTTGGCAACTCCAAGCCAAAGTCCATAGGCACAGAATCCCTCTTCCACACTGAGACCTTTAAGGACCTTGTTTCTTTGGGTGGTCAATGATGATAAAATTTCACTTGTGGACATGTTAATGTAATACCCTTAACTCGATACACATATGATTAGCTAAGGAACAATTAATAAGCAAGCAGAAGACTTGCAGTGTTGGGTGTGTTACATCTCTTTAGAGAGACAAGGTCAAAAGTTAGGAAACACATCGAGTAACAACAAACTTATGATTTGGATGAAAAATTTTTACCAAACACATTGCTTTAAAGTAAAACTTCAACTTACTAAACTAAAAATTCATAACATGATGGTAGGGAAGTGCTTTTTTAAAAAATTTTTATTTAAGCATGCCATTATTCACTGCTTTAAAATCAGTCCATATTAGCAAAATTTAAGTTTGTTCAAAAAGGTAACTAGAATGTTTAAAGAAACTTGGACAATCCTTAATGTTTCTAAAACACCCCGCAATCTAGAACATAAAAGTAAGAAATGAGAACGTTGGATCCATAATTTCCTCTTTTGATGCTAGGAATAGCCAGCTCAAAAATTCCATTGGATGATACCAAGAGTAAGAAAATATTAAAGATCTGGACCTACTTTATTTGCTTTTTGGGCAATTGCTAGGCTTGACACACATATAACTTGTCCCCCTATGCCTAAAATGTTTAATAAAACACAAAATAAGGGAGAACAATAAGCACTAAGCCCAGTATGTTACATTTACACAATAAAATCAAATAAAAATAGCCAGTGAGCATACGCGTGTCTCAAATAAGCTTTTCAAATCATAAGCGATAACTTAAACTTAGGGCCTGTTCTTTTCCTATATAAATTGGGATGGATAAGAGCGTGAAGTGGGTTGAAGTAGGTTGAGGCAGGTTAAAGTAGGTTGAAGTGGGTTGAATTTTTTTTTATGTGATAAATTAAACTTGGTTAAAATAGTGAAAGTTGGTTGAAGTATGTTGAAGTGGATTGAAATGGGTTAAAGTAGGTTGAAGTGGATTGAGGTTGGCATTTTGGAATTGACCCATGAAAAGAGCAGGCCCTTAATAAGAGCAAGTCATTTTTATTTGCCAAACTTAGAACCCAATGAGGAATCAGTATGTCATTGTAATTTATGAATTTCGAGATTTTCACCTGACTCCTTGATTCTGATGAACCGTTTAACAATTGGCATTGAACAATAGTCAATTATCTGTAATCAGTGATCAATGATAAGCACCACTAGTAGGCTATGTTACCTAGGCATCCCCAGATCAACAGACTTAAGAACATTGCAATACATGATCTTCGTAATATTGAATGGGTCCTTACGACGGCTAAAACATGACAAAACTGTTGACAATGCTTCATGAATGCGTTAAATGTTTTACTTGCAAAATAAGGTTACAATCAATAATGTACCTTTGGGGAGTCGTTTGTGCCTTTTAAACTTCAAATTTTGGCCGTTCTTTTCGCAAAGCTTCAATTGTGGGTTATGTGTTCATGATCAGTATATTCATTTATTCTTGATATCATTAGATAATCGCGTGAATTATATTTAATTTAATATTTTTTAAATGTATTTAGATAGTTTTTGTTCTTTTTCTTATTTCTCTACCCTTTCTAGTGTAATATTTAAATAGTTTTTGTTCTTTTTCTTATTTCTCTGTGCTGTGTTTATTACACTAATAGATCGACGATAACTGTTCATAACTTAGTGCCACAGTTTCTCTGCCACCTAGATAAGCTGTAGAGCCCACATTCTCCACTTATATCAACAAAATAATCCTAATGACTGGGTTAAGGCTTTAGGAAAATTCAATTCTCATGCTAGTTCCTCTTGATGTTGTCATCCCAATTACGCAGTAAAGTATCTTAACTTAAGATGCCCAAACTAATAACAAGAGCTTAAAGTCAAATTTCACTAGATTTCTATTGTCCCCCCAAAATTCATTATTCGATCTTTCATTACCCAATGGTTCATTATAAATGTAATTAGGCCCTATTTGCTTCATATTAATGTCAACATGAACATTACACATACCATAATCCTTTAAGCACTTGACTTAGCTAAATAAGATGGCTTTCGCGGTAATGAGTAGCTCATTTAGTTCCACTTGGCTTATCAGCGGCGAAACTTCCTCATATAGTTAATGAATGTAGGCATTCATTGAAGCGAATTATCCCACTTTGGTAAACTAAGATTGTGTGTCCAATTGTTCTTTTTATTTCATTCAAGTAGCATTTAACTCAACAACTCATTTTATCAAATAAATCCAAGAGTTCTTATGTTAGCAGTGGAATACTTGCTTTAATAATCAATCAACCAAACCCCCAAATCCTCAAATTGTCCAATAATTACAACATTATTCAATCCAATCTCAAGTAAGCATCCTTCAATTATCCAATTTTCATACTAGTCACAATACTTTAGGCCATGCGAGATCAAATTTCTGCTAGATATCAAAATATAAGATGTCATTTAGCTCACATATATAATAGTAATTAACCATTTATATGTTAAACAAAATGATTAAGAATTCCTCCAAATTAAGTAGCAATCAATATAGTCACCTAATTCAATCCTTAATCAAATATAACCTTAGTTCTGTTATTCACTAACACCTATAAGCACGCTATACTCATCCAATACCTATTCACACATCCAAGTTTCACTGAAACATTACATCCCATAAATTAGGTGGCCTAAATTAGCAATAGCATTCAATTTCATTTTCTTTGGTCAATCATGGACCATGAACCTTAACCCTCAGTTCAACTTTCATTTCCAGGAACCATGAGCATAATTGCCTAACATATTAAACATTTCCTGCACAATAATTGTCTAAATAAATTTATTAAAATGTGAAAAAATCATGAAGTTTGGATTTAGAACAAATGAGGTTCAAGGCTTTTACCTTTCGGGATATCAATGACCAAAGTTAGCAGAAGTGATGGGTGATAGTGGTGGCAACAGTTCCTAGTGGTCAAAATTCAGTAGTGTGGGACTGGTACAATGCCATCAGGTGGTGGATCGACAATAGGGGCATCCCGATGACATGTTGGTGGCTAGCAGTGAAAGGAGGAGAAGATGGGAAGTGAGGGAGATGTTTGAGCCATTTAGGTTTTGAAGATGTGAGATTAACAGGCCATTTTGAAGATGGAAAAACTTGAATCATTTAGCTTTGTTTTATTCTTTAGCCCACCCTTTCTCATTGGCATTTTTTTGGGACTTGTCACATTAAATGTTTTTCTTTTCTTTTTTCTAATTTGTACCACATGGTCAAATTATGAACCATACATTTGGCAAAGTATTATTTGTCTTCCTTTTTTACAAAATTGGATGCAAATAATCTAACCTTTGGCATTATTAGACGAAAATAAACCATTCTTTTTTGTCATACACCAACACTACGACCTTTTGGGGGTATTTTTTGTGACAAACAACCAACGATTTTTGAGGGTGTTGACTCATGGGAAACGTGATTGGACATTGTCTATGTACACGTGGACAATTGCTGGATTTGAATTTACTTAGCATTTTGGATTTGAATTTAAACCAAATACAACATTGCCTACCTCCATCTACATCCTCACAAAAGAAATCAAAAAAGAAACCCCAATTCGAGCAGTTCTAGGTCTGTAATTAGAGGGGAGATTGATATATAGTATGATATGGAGAGAGAGGTCGCCGTGGAGGTAGTTGAACAAGAAAAGGCAAATGTTTGAAAGCAGAACAGCAATGGCTAGGTCTTATAAGACTCCCAAAGTAGTGACTTTAAGCAAGCAAATTGGAGAAGATGATTGTGTGAGATACTACCACCAGATACTGGGTGTCCATTGGAGTTGTAAGAGACCCTAAACAAAGGAACAATATTCTATGGTTGGCCTCTATGGAAGGAAAGTGAATTATAAGAAATTCTAGGGTTTTTTTAAGTAATATGCTATGAAGGATTGATGACTACTGGCATTTTTGGTGTAGGTTAATCCAGATAATGGCTTTTTTGTATGGGATAAAGAAGAAAATATAAGCCTAATGAAAATGAATAAGATATTAGAAGAAACGGTGAAGTATTAAGTTAGGGCAATACACAAAATGCAATTAGAGTTCATCAATTTGAAAAGGAAGTGATGGAGATAGTAGTAAGTTAGTTATGGTTGATGAATTAGCTATTGTAGTGAAGAAATTGAAGCTTGAGAATCATGAATTGAGAAGCAAGCTTACTAAGCAGAAGGTGAAATAGGCAAGAGCTAATGATGAACTTTAGACATTAAAGGCAAAAATGTAGGCATTGAAGAAGGCAAGGAATACACAAGCTAAAAGAGTATGGGTTTTTATGGCAATTCTTGCTTTGGTTGTTTTATTAGTGAAGCTAGTTTAATGGTTTGGGGTGATCTATTGTTAACATCAATGTGATAGCTAAGGGAATTGAAAGCTTTAACTTGCTTTTGTACCTTTCCTTAGGTGATTTAGGCTATTGGTGTTGTGAGTGCTGGTTGTTATGATATGTACGTGGGCAATTAATGAAGCAAACTATGAATTTGAAGACAATATTTGTTTGCAATTGATTGATCTATCTATATTGCATAGTGCAAGCTCGAATTACATTACACAAGTACTTGAGTACAGTTGACTAATATATATTGCATGAGTTCTTTAGCTAAAAATAGCACTAAACTTGCATTTTTATTCAAAATTGCCACTAAAATTTTTTTTGCACCCTCGATGCCAGCGAAGTTGATAATTATGCATCAAAATACCACTTGTCTCAAAACTAACCATTGACAACTGGATTTAATACATTTTAGGAATATTTTTGGAGTTGTAATTTGAAAGTAAAAAGAAAGTAAAAGAAAAACAAAAATAAAAGCTATAAAGGAGTCGATTCAAGGAGAGAAATGAGGCAATAACTTCTATATTCTTTCCCATCTCTCACAATTAGGGTTTCTACAAACCCTAGCACCAAACGCCACCCAAAATCAATCATCTCTTGGCAAAATTGAGCTATGCATTTTGTTGTTTATTTGAATTTGATCTGAAGTAACCCTATAATGTCGTATTCAATTGCTTGAAGCCCCCCACATCCGTGTCGATGATGCCCTTACTTTTCTAACTGTGAATGGTATTGCGAATGCAACTAAAAATGCATGATTATAACTTGTACAACGTTATTTTGGTTGCAAACATTGAGATAGATTAAGGGAGTATAGGTTTTAGTTATAGAGATTGAGACACAAAGTTGAAGCCCTATTTCTAGGAGTTTAGCTAGGGTTGGAGGAAGCAAACAGGATATGGAAGAGGGCCATCTTTCATTTTTCTTTTTCTTAAATTATCCCCACTTGATTTCCTCCATCAGAATATCATATTTCATTAGTTTACCAATGGTAGCTAGTGACAATGGCATCTTAATGCATAATTACAAAGTTTAGTGGCACGAGAGGGTACATAAAATTATCAGTGGCATTTTTGAATGACTTTGAAAGTCCAATGAAATTTTTATCCAAGAACTCATATACTGCACAGTTGTCCAAAATACATTAGATAAATGTTTATAAGCAAAGCAATGTTTGCTTAATCAGAACATTAAGTTTGTGAGGCGGTGGCTATGAGCTGTAGTTGCGAACGGATGCTTAGGTTAAAGCTTGTGGTGTCTAATCAACCATCACAAGTGTTTACGCTCTTAATAAAGCAAGCTATAGAGAACCCCTCTGAACAAAAGAAGCTGGTAAAAAAAAAAAAAAAGAATCTTAAGGTTCCCTAACATCCAATAAGAAAGTGAAAGACAAGTTGGTGCTTAAAAAATTAATAATTAAGAAAAAGTAGCTCATGCTTTATTTATTGCCTTTGTCCCTATTTCCTCTTCCTCTCATCCTACTTCTCCTTTCCCTATTACCCCTTTGTGTTGGTTTGAGATATAGTTGACTCAATAACTAATTTAGCATTAGAGGTTTACTTGCTCGGTCTTCCTCTCTTTATCTTTGGTGGTGGAGTAGTTGGTACTTTTGCCTTTATTAAGGGAAGTTATGGAGTTATGCCCAACATTGTCAGAAATAGAACAAGTCATTTGAAGGCTATGGCTTGTCCTTTGCATCTTTCTTTGGGTGCACATGTGAATCTTTCCTCCTATTTTCCTTGGCCTTGTATCATTAACTTTGATATCTGGAAGGTTTAATAGGACGTTTTTGTTCAGCCAATGTTTCTGCCTTTAACATGGCATTATTGGCCTTTCCTGTGGTTTTATGTACAATTGCCTCCTTAAAAAGGATAAACAAAGTCCTCTACACCTTGTTTAAGCCACCTTGCATATGAGATGGCATGATAATAGCGAACTTAGGCATATCCTAAATGCTGTAAGTGCATGTAGTTGCATTCATATCCATATGCAAAGAATCAACCCTATGGTTGACTTTAATGACTCGATCGCCTGAAGGGAGAGCATGGAAATTCCTGGCCTCTTCATGTGCAACTTCTAATTTCTTTCTCATTTTGGGGAAAATGTCACCAGTTACATTCTCTATCATTACTTTCTTCACAGTTACCCTCTCCATTACGGCAACTCTTATTTCTTGTAGCATGTAGATGAGATGCTTTTTCCTAGCATGTGTTATGTATGCATTAAAAGTTTTCACCATGTTGTTCACTTTCACATCATCTTTTGATTCCACTTAAGATTCCTATGTAGAAAGACTTTGGTTTATGGGAAATGAAATTTGCAATTACTTTTATTGAGCCTTGCTTGAATTCGTCTAAGGCTACGTTTAAGTCTGTGACATTGTATGCCTTGGTAACAAACCACCACCTAAGCCTTATCTCCTCCCCTTTATGTCATTTATGCTAATTGGTATAAATGAATCTTGCACAATTTATATGCTCACTGTTAGGGAATGGATTTAAAACAACATGTATGATGACCAACACAGTTAAAATAGGATATGGTGTTAGTTCGTTCTGTAACGGGTTACAAATAAGTCAAAATACAAGAGTCACTGCTGTCTACACACTTTTGAATAGTAGCCTTTCATTGATCCATGAAAAAATCTATAAGCAACTTGTGGGGGGATTTGGGTTTGATCTCAATGGATTTGAAACCTAAACCTACCTCTAAAAACTCAATAATCTCTTTTGTTGACTTCCCTCTTCTTTATATTTACTCATCTATAAGATAGCATGAGTTAGTTGACTTGATGTGTTGGGGGTTGTGGGGAGATTTGGATCTTGGCCTTAATGAATTTGAAACCTAAATCTACCTCAAAACTTAATCATCTCTTTAGTTGTCTTCCCTCTTCTCTGTATTTACTCATCTACACTACTGAGATAGCTTGAGTTAGTGCAAACTTGAGGTTTCATGGGTAAAGAGATCATTCAAGGCTTGATGATGATAGTAGCGCTTAATCTTAATCATGAATGGTTGTGATCTCATTGGTAAACTTCTCTCCCTTGTTTTTTTTGTTGCACGTTTTTAGGATTAGGCATAATCTAATTTAGAAATTGTTTTTTTGGGATGATCCTTGAGGATTGTTAGTTGTGTTGATTGGTCAAGTTGAGCTAAGAGCCATGTTGAGCTTGATCCCCCTTTTTATCTGTGCTATGTGTTTTTATATGCTGGTGAATATTAGCTAGATTAGTGTAGCACTTGCTTGCTTTAAAGAGTCATTTTAGAAGACCTTACTGAGTTTACATGCTAGGTGTGTCTAATTAAGTTGAAAATTGAAAACTTTCTTGCAATTAAGTGAATCTTAAGTTAATCACCATTCATCCTAGAGGACGACTTGAACTCTTAACACTCGAAAAAACTACTAACAAAATGGCGCCATTATCGGGGATGATGGCATTCGATTTGCTTTTGATTTAGACTTAATTCTTATGCATAGTTTTTGGTTTTGATCATTTTGTGAAAAAAATAAAAAAAATTAGAAAAAGGAAAAACCCAAAAAAAAAATGAGAACGCATGAGTGCTTAGACTCGATCGCCTAGTTATGGGGGATTGATTTGTATTGAAAGACCTCCCCACACTTGGGCAATCCCAACCATAGGACTGGACCCCTAAGAGATGGTGGAGGAACAAGCCCAAAGGCCTCCCCACCCTCCTCCTCTAGCTCAAAGGAGCCTTAATCAAATCTTCTACCCACCAAGATCAACTAATCCCCCTTGCTTCCAAATACCACAACTTGGTGGGGATGCTCAATTCTCTTTCAGTCCTCAATACATGACCATGCTTCCTAAATTCAGCGAGGATGGTGATGCTTACCTATTCTTGAGCAAATTTGATGAAGTATGCTCGATGATGCAATTCCCTAATGTGCCATAGTCAAGTTACGCTTCATTCCTTTTGCCTTTAAAGATTCGAACAAAACAATGGATGCATAACGTTCCTGCAAACTCAAGTTCTTTATATGATGGGTTTGCAAGGGTTTTCTTAAGGAAATATTTCCCGAATGGTAAATTAAGGAATGAGATTAACCACTTTGTCCAACTTGAGAAGGAGTCTTTTTTGAAATGTTCTAAATGGTTTAAACTTGTTTGCTCAATGTCCACACCATGGTTTAGAAAGGTGGTGTTTGTGCCAAATTATTTATGAGGGTCTTGACCAAGCCACTAGGACCATGGTGGAGTCTATGTGTCGAGGTTTTTTGAATAATAGAGTGGGACTGAAGCTTGGGATTTCCTAGAGAAGTTAGTCGAAAAGACTTTGCAATGGGAGACTACTAGGGATAAGAGTCTAAGTGCTAGGATTAGTAGCCAGAAGGCAGGAGCTCATGCACTGGTGGATATCACATACATTGATACTAGATCTACCGCCCTTAAAAATATATTAAAGGGTTTTGTGGTATCCCAAAGCCCAAACAACTTTCCCCCTCCCCAAATGGTCTCATTCTCTCAATGTCAATCCACTGACCATCTCTCAGTGCGTGCCCCTTGTTTGCTTAATCGTTGGCTACAAGTCCAAAGCAAGGTCACGTGAATGTGGCATTCCAAAGGTCAAAATTTTATCCCTACTCCTCTACTTACAATGCAGGGTGGGCTAAGTACCCCAATTTTTTATGGACTAGGCCTAATGCCTTGATGCCCAACAATCAAGGTGGGGGTTCTCAAGAAAACTCCTCACCTTCGGCTTATCAAAACCCATCCTTCTAAGAGGCATACAATGCTCCTATGGGTCGTCCTCCTTCTCAACCACGTGTGGCTCAATGATAACCTCCTCCTGGTTATAATGAATTGGACAAAGTTAATCAGAAAGTCAATGATATGGAGATGATGATTAGAGAACTTAAGGAGTAAAATGAGAGAATGATGAAGACAATAAGTTAACAACTTACTCAATTAGCAATGTCTAATAGGGAGAAAGGGGGTTTTCCTAGTCAACCCTAGGAGAGCCGAAGACGGGGCTCTTCCTCTTCCTTTGATCCCAATGACATTTAAAAAGTTAATGCTATAATTTCTTTACGATCGAGTAAAAAGTTTGACACCTATGTAGGTGACCAAAATAAAAATGATTCCCCTTCCCCATCAGCTACTCTTCCGCCCCCTCAAAGTGAGGATGTGTTTCCCTCCCTATTGATCCAAATCCCATCTAATGATAGAGATGAATGTAAGCAGGGTGAGTCAATCTATGATTCCACTTCTCCTAAGGATTTTCCTACTCCTTGCCCTTGTGTTGTTAAGCCCTCACCTCCTTTCCCTAACCTATTAAAAGGGAAAAAGGTGCAATCTCATGTTGAGAAGATTAGAGAGACTTTCTCCCAAGTCAAAATCAACATCTCTCTACTCAATGTGATACAACAAATGACCCCTATGCTCGCTTTTTTAAAGACTTATGCACCACTAAAAAAGCCACTAATGTCCCCAAGCGAGCATGTTTGGCCTCTAATGTGAGCTCTATTATTTCAAATCAAGTGCCTATTAAGTGTAAGGACCGGGTTACCCCACAATCATAATTGTCATTGGCCATCACAACATTCACGGGGCCCTTCTTGGCTTGGGTGCTGGTGTTAACCTCCTGTCATGGTGTATGAGAGGTTGGAATTAGGGGAGCTTAAGCCTACAAAAATTATCCTTCAATTAGTCAACTCTTCCACTAGACTTCCTAGAGGAATGGTTAAGGATGTGTTTATTAAAGTGGGGCAATTCATTTTTTCAGTGGATTTTGTAGTTCTAGAGGTTGAGGTTGTGATGAAAGCTGAATATCGGTCATCCTTGGTTGACCATTCCTAGCTACCTCAAGTTCTCTTATAAATAGTAGGGATGAAAAACTGAAATTGGCATTTGGAAATATAACTGTAGAATTGAATGTGTTTAACGTTCAAAAGTAACCAATGGCTTTTGATGATGTTGACCACCAATCCCGTAATTGGGTGGGTGACTTTGCATTGGGGGAAGTAAAGGTTGATTATGAAGAAGAGTTAATGTCCTGTGTATATAAGTCATTTTGCATGGAGTATAAACCTAAGTATGATGCATTTGTATTTGAGGACTAATATGATGACTCAATATAAGCACCCATTCTTGCATGCCTCTCTTCTATTCCCCCTTCATCTCATGAGGCACCTCCTAGTATGCCATCCTATTCCTCCCTTGAACTGAAACCCCTTCATGCAACACGCTTAAATATGCGTTCTCAGGTCTAAATGAGACTTTTCCATGATACTTGCTAATGATTTGAATTCAGACTAAGAAACTCAAGTCCTAGACTGGTTAAGGGAAAACAAAGAACCATTAGAGTAGACCTTATGAGACATTCATGGCATTAGTCCTACCACCGTACAACATTACATACATCCTGAGGAAAATGCAAAACCTTATCGGGATAGACAAAGAAGATTGAACCCTACCTTTCAAGAAGTGATGAAGAAAGAAATTCTTAAGTCATTGGATCATAACATTATTCACCCCATTTTGGATAGTGAGTGGGTGACCTATCCAAGTCGTTCCTAAAAAGACCGGTACAACCCTAGTTAAGAACAATACGGGCAAGCTCATTCCTATGACAATCCAATTCGGTTGGAGGGTATATATTGACTATCTGAAGTTGAACTCCGCCACTAGGAAGGATCACTTTCCCTTCTTGGACCAAATATTGAAGAGGTTAGTCAGACGGGCTTTTTGTTGCTTTCTTAATGGGTATTCTGGCTATTCTAAAATTCCTATTGCCCTTGAAGGCCAAGAAAAGACCACATTTACTTTCCCTTTTGGCACTTATGCCTTTAGGAAGATGCCATTTGGTCTTTGCAATGCCCTGACCACTTTTCAAAGATGTATGATCTCAATATTTTTCGACTCAGTTGAGCAATGCCTTAAGATTGCCATGGATGACTTCTCTGTGTATGGAGACTCTTTTGAGGATTGCTTAACTAACTTGGGAAGAGTGTTAAGAAGGTGTTGGGACAAGAATTTGACTCTTAATTAGAAAAAATGTCATTTTATGGTCAAGAAAGGGATTGTCTTGGGCCATATTATCTCTAGTGACAGTATAGAGGTAGACAAAGCAAAAGTGGATTTGTTTGCAAACCTCCTCCTCCCTACTTGTATAAAGGATATACGATCCTTTCTTGGGCATGTCGGTTTTTATAGGAGATTCATCAAGGACTTTAGCAAGATTGCTAAGCCCTCATCCTCCCACCTAGCTAAGGAGACACCCTCTCACTTCTTCAAAGAGTGTGAAGTGGTGTTTACAAAGCTTAAGGATGCACCCACCACTACACCTCTCTTGCATCCTCTCATTAGGGGAGAATTTTTTAAATTCAGGTGTGATGCATCGGACTATGTGATCGGGGTAGTTTTCCGACAAAGAATTAATAAGAACCCCTACATAATTTACTATACGAGTCATACTTTGAATAAGGTGCAAGTAAATTACACCGAACTGAAAAAGAATTCTTGGCTATAGTTTTTGGATTCGAAAAGTTTAGACCTTACCTCATAGGGTCTTATGTGATTGTTTTGACTGACCATACTACCTTGAAATATTTAATGGAAAATAATGATGTAAAGTATAGGCTAATTAGGTGAATTATGTCTGTACAATAATTTGATTGTGAGATAAAAGATAGGAAGGGTTCCGAGAACCCGATAGCAGATCATGTATCTAGGCAAGTGACTAATGATGCAAGTGAATCTTCTATCTCTGATTATTTTCCCGATAAGCAATTGTTTAGGGCTCAAGTGAAGCCATGCTTTGTTGACATAGTGAACTATCTAGTGACTAGGGAAATATCTAGGGGTGGAAAAAGGATGATAGGGATCGTTTTCTATCCACGATTCGATTCTTTATATGGGATAACCCTTATTTAAATATTATCCGAACCGAATCATTAGAAGAAACATCCCTAATGAGCACTTTTAAAGTGTCCTCTCCTTTTCCGTCATCAATCTTGTGGATGACACTTTAGTGGGAAAAAGACCGCTGCGAAGATTCTTCAAAGCGGATTCTATTGGCCCACCTTATTTAGAGACACCAATAAGTATTGCAAAAAATGTTCCGTTATCAACAAATGGGCAAGATAGGTAGGAAAGACATGATGCCACTCACCTCCATCATTGTTGTGGACATATTTGATGTATATGGCATAGATTTTATAGGTCTATCCTGAATTCATATAGGAATGAGTATATTCTCTTGTGTATGGATTATGTGTCAAAATGAGTAGAGGCCATTCCCACGGGGACAATTAAGTCCAAGGTGGTTGTGAGGTTTTTACAAGAAAATATTTTTGCTAGGTATGGGATGTCTAGGGCCATCATTAGTGATCAAGGGACCCATTTCAACAATAGATCCTTTGATGCACTCCTTAAGAGGTACTCAATCCTCCATTGCGTGGGAACCCAATACCATCCACAAACTAACGGTCAAGTAGAGGATTCAAATAGACAAGTCAAGCAAATTCTCGAAAGGACCATGCATAGGAATAGAAAGGACTAGGCAGATAAGCTAATTTATGCACTTTAGGCTAATCGGACTGCTTCAAAACCCCATTGGGCATGTTGCCCTATAGGGTGGTCTTTTGGCAGCCACGCTACAGGGTGATCTTTTGGCAGCCACGCTATCCTCCCATTGGGTCGAACATCAGGCTTGGTGGCCAATTCGAGCCCTAAACTTTGACTTAAAAGCTGCCGGTGAGGAAAGAAAGCTTAGTTTTTGAATGAGTTGGAAGAAATTACAAGGGAAGGATATGATAACACTCGCTTAAAAAAAGAGTGAGCCAAATTCTTCCATGATAAACTCATCCATGAAAATCAGTTTTCCCCTAGCCAAAAAGTGTTATTATATGATTTCTACCTTCATTTGTTTCCAGAAAAGTTATGGTCTAGGTAGGTTGGTCCATATATTGTTGTTAAAGTATTTCTTATATGATTCCTACCTTTATTTGTTTCCAGAAAAGTTACGGTTTAGGTAGGTTGGTCCATATATTGTGGTTAAAGTATTTCCCCATGGAGCGGTCAAAGTTAGGGACCCCACCAAGGACCAAGTGTTGAAGGTGAACAGGCATAGATTGAAGCCCATGCTTGAGTGAACAAGGCATATGGTGTATTTTCTCCATGAACCTTTTTCCTCTGTATAGTCATGTCTTGAGTCATTGTGTAAATGTGTATAGTGTACATAAATGTGTGGATGTTGAAAAAAACAGAAAAAAGTGAAAAAGCCAAGAAAAAGTGTGAAATATTTTTTGAAAAAATTCAAAAAAAAAGATGAAAAAAGAAAGTAAAAAAAATAATAAAATGAGTGAGAGAAAGAAGAGACAAAGAGGTTCAAAAAGGAAAAAACAAACAGAGAGGAAATTTTGAGTGAGAAGAAGGATTTGGAAGTAAGAAACATTAGGTAAAAAAAGAAGAGTTTGGACTGTGATTTGGCACAGTGCCCCCTTGCCGGGGGCACGCGCGTGCCAAGGACAGACAGAAAAAATGGCAACCAAAGAATTGGCACAGGGGCCTCGTGCCAAGGGGCAAGATCGTGCCACTCTCGGTCTGCATTACACCATGAATTTCCATGCTTCTTCTTCATTTTTCCACCTTCTTCCATTGCAGCTTTTCTCTCTACGCAGCTCACTTTCTCTTTAAGCCTCACTCTCCCTCTCATTACCTACTCAAATCTTAGCCAATTACTTCAAATTCTTCATAAAATTTACCATTTTCAACCTTAATCTCCCTATTTCCACCATAAATTCTCTCAAAAATTCACCCTCTTTCATTGCTAACTCACTCACTTCCTCTCTCTAAATCCCTAACATCCATTGTTGAGGTTGAAAGCTATAGAGAAAGAAAGCATGCTCTTTACTTCTTTGTTTACACTCCAAAGGCTTGAATTCACAGTCAATTAGCAAAATGGGTAAGAAATGGGTTGGTGAATCATCCAAGGGACCCTCCCTACCCAAGAAATCATCCAAGGCATCTTCATCCCAAGCACCCTCAAGAACGAAAGTTACTAAAGATGCTTACCGATTGATTTGATTTTACCTCCTAGCACTAGGAGTTTAATTTTTATGAATGATGATCAAAGGATAAAGTATGAAACTCTTAGCTAGTGCTAGAAATACAAGTGAGCAAAAATTTTGGCATGTGGATTCTTTAAGGCAATTAGGAATGCTAGATGATGTTGTGGCTTTATTGAGTAATTTGGGTTTGATGGAATATGTTGAGATGAATTGTGTCTTATGACCAGTTGATTATCGAGTTTTTAAGTTCATTGAATGTGGGTAGGGCCAGTTCATATAGGGGTTAAGAGGCCCTTATTTCATGTTTTATACAGACCATAGGATGAGTTTAAGGGAATTCAACAGGTTGCTTCACCTACTGATGTGTTCAGATCCTTTTAGGGATGTGCCAAATAGGTGGCGCCCCAACCCTATCTGGTTGAGTATCACATGCTCCAAAAGAAAATCATAAACCGACAGGTTTGGGCAGCCACTTGTGTACGACCCTGGGTAGGCCAAGGCCACAGACATCTACAATGTCAATCCGTTATTTACAGTGTTTAATGGCTAAGATTATCTTTAGGCGCAATGATAGCCAGAATGTTTGTAGAAAAACGGAGTTGTTCTTAATTTGGTATGCCTTGACTGGTGCCTATGCGGATGCTGAGGCTTTCATCATCCACCACTTTGTAGAAGTGACCAAAACTATCCACAAAAATACAATTGGTGTGGGAGGCACAATCACTACAATTGCCTAAGCCTTGGGCTATGGGAGGAAATTAGGTTGGCTCGAGCCTCACTTTTTGGGTGTGAATCTTGTTATAGCCACCCTAGCCCACATGATTAACATAGATACAAACGGAGACATTAACAAGTATGGCCACCATAAGCAACTACTTTCACCTTTTTCGATGCGGCCGAACCACCATTTTAAACAAACAGAATTGGAATTGTGATCAAGTTATAGTGAGAAAGGTGGTGTTTCCACATGAGGGTGTGCAAGGTGATGAGGGAAATGAAGAGGGCCATGAGGATGATGATAATAAAGGTGAAGAAGAAGGGCAAGAGGGCAAATAATATGGGGGAACCCCAAGGGGAGAATGACCCCGCACTTCAACCTCAACCATAACCACAAACACAAACCCAACACCCCTATTTTAAAGTGGGGGCTCCTCCTCCATACCCTAGATGCCTTTTGATATGAACTTCCTCTAATCTTTTTCTAACTTCCAAGTGAAAGTAGCTAGACTTTAAGAGGGGTACAATGAGATGCGTCATGACATTCATCAAATGTCTAGACGTATGGAATCGATTGAGGAGGGAGTGACTTACTTTAGGGGATATGTGCAGTGACAAAAGGAGAGAGAGATGAGGTGTATTCGACGAGAGGAGGAGTGGGCTATGAGTATGAGGAGACGAGGCAGATGAATGAACTTATTTGGTAACAATATGAGGTCATCTGCCAGTTAGAGCAACGGTTCCACCCTTTCTTAGGTAATCAAGGGCGTTCGTCGACATTCACACCGTTCTTGCCACATTTTTAGTGGCCACCTAGGCCTAATGGGCCCTAATGATTGTGAGTTGTATCCCCAACCCTTTCCTTACTCTTTATCGTTTATTGCATTTTAAGGGGTTTCATTAAATATTTTTTATTTATATTAGGGGGGCATATTAGTCAACCTAAGTGGTCACATGTTATTTGTCTCTCCCCTTCCCTCCTTGTTGTGGTGTGTTGTGGTTTTGATGGCCATTTGAGGAGCAATTTAGTTATGTTGGCCACAAAATTGAAATGATAGGTGAATGTTATGGTTGATGCAATCCACATGTGATGGATTTGATTGCTGGTTTAATGGGTTCTTAGGAGCATAGACAATGTATATAGTTGCATTTAGTGTATTCATGCATTCACATTGTATCTATAACATGTTTACCATGTCCATGTTTTTCTCAAGGTAGTCCTCTTTCTTCTTCTTGTCGATATTCCTTCTTTTCTTCTGTTTTTCAGTTCATTTCTTATTAGAGTGCCTTAATTCTCACAATGAGGACACTGTGCATGTTAAGTGTGGGGGTGCGGAAGCTCTCTTACGTTATTTTTGAAAACCGAAAAAAAAGAGAAAATTTTTCGAAAATTCAAAAAGATTTTCCATTTTTCTTATAAATGGATAGTTTTGGGAGAAAATGTGTGAATTTTGTTGGCAATAACCTCTGTTTGTTTGGAACTCTGATAGCACATAATTAGGGTGCATGTCATGGATAGAAGGTCTAAGTTTTTGACAATGCACGTCTAATTGGACCTAATAGATGAGAGTAGGCATGGTAAATGAACCTATGAGGTTTTTGAGCCTTATGTGATTGTTTCTTCACTTGCAGTCATCTTGTTCCTTTTATAACAGGCTCACCCAAATTTGTCATTCTCTGGAATTTGCGCTAACTCTTTTTAAAATCGTATGTCACAATTGTATTATTGATGAAACGAAAGAGGCATTTTTTGTGCAGGATTGGAGCCACATTACCCAAAAAGCATCCTTTGGTATGTAATTTGTATCCCTTGTTCCACCTTTGAGCCTTACCCGTTGATGTTTTTATGTGACTCGTGTAATTAGTCATTGGCCTTAAACACGACCTCCACCTAAACCAAGTCCAATGTGTATCACTACGATGAGGGGGTTTAAGAATAATGTGAGGGAGTGTGTATTTGGTATGGCTTATGAAAAAGGAAGAGAGAAATGAGAAACTTTGTTTTTTTGACAAAGAAAGGGGGAATAAAAGTCTTGGCATTAAAGGTTTAAGTGAAAATTAGAGTATTCAAGTCATCAATGCAAATTGCTAGTTGGGGTGCGATTGTGAGGGTACATTTGGTGGAGATGATTGTGATAACTTGTTGGAGCGGCTTGCTAGCTCCTCATTCCCAAATTGTGTCCTTAACCTTTAACCTAGCCCCATTATAACCTTTGGAAAGCCTTCTTGTTCGTCAAAATGCATGTGCAATTATGTGGTGGAGAATAAGAGCCAGATTAGACTTATGGAAGAATGCATTATTGGTGTTGAGCATGAGTGCACCCATTTTATTACTCTAAACACTTGAGAGGAGAGTCTCACATGCCCTAAAGTGACTAACCATTGCTTACTTCTCATTAAAAAAGGTTGGAATGAAAACATGATTGTCATGTATAAAGACTGACTACCTGATTATGCACCCTATGCATGTGTTGTGTGACTCTTGGTGATTAGAGTGAGTTGTTGACATAGAAAATGTATGATTGCCCTCATTGATGTTACTTTGCTAAGATTTGTGAAAATCTCAAAAGGATTTTTTCTTTCTTTCTTTCTCTTTGCCTTTTTGTTCTTCAAAGACTTATGAGTTTGTCTTCCTTAAACCCACAAGAGACCACACTCGTCCACTTGGGGACCAGGGGTTTAAAGGGCTTGTTACATAAGCTAAATAGAACCATACCACCTACGAAAAGGTGATTTTCTCATGTTTTACTCAAGGACGAGTAAAATCTAAGTGTGGGAATTTTTGTTTGGTTTCTAACCGGGTTAAATTTTGACCCTCATTATTAGATTTTTAGCTCACAAATAATCTTTAAATTAGTTAATTAATTAGATTTTGTGTTTGTAGGGTTAAATAAGAGAAAAGCTCAATTGGAAGCTAAGCCCAATGTACGTTGAAGGGAAAATCCAGGGAGCGTGCCAGAAGGCAAAGAGGCATGCCAGAGAGTCAGCAGGTGAGCAGGAAAAAGTAAAACTTGGACAGAGATTTGGCACGGGGACCCCACGCCATGGAAGTACGACTGTGCTAAGCCCTGAAATTGTTTTTTTTTTTTTAATTAGTCGATGATGTAAGGGTTAAATGCAAAATTTTGGCATGTTTATGTAGGGCTGTCAAAAGCTGACCCGACACGATTACCGACCTGAACCGAACACGAAATTAGGCGAGTTTGGGTAAAGATTTTCAACCCGTTTAATTCAATGGGTCGACATGACTAACGGGTTAGGTTCAGGTTGAAATTTTCGACACAAAAAAATACCTATTTAACCCGTTTAATTAAATAGGTTAATAGGTTAACCTATTTAACTCGTTTAATTCCAACCCGTTTAACCTGCTTAACCCGTTTAACCTGTTTATCTGGGAGGAAAGTGAAACTGGATTTTTTCATTTTGATTTTTGAGGAACCAAAAAACCCTAAGTTAAATGGGTGTCGAACATACCCATGAAGTTGTGCAGGTTGCTTAGAAATTAATTGGGTTAAATGGGTAAACAGGTAAATGGGTACCTGATTCTGACCCGCTTAAGTTAAATGGGTAATTGGGTCAGAATCAGGTTGACCCGTTTAATAATTAGTGAGGTTTCAGGTTGGATTGTTCAGCTCGTTTATTAAACAGGTCAGGTTCAGGTCGGGGGGTCTTCAACCCGTTTAAGTTCAACCCGAACACGAACCCGACCCGACCTGACCTATTTGACAGCCCTATGTTTATGGTATCTTCATTTTTTAGCAACTTTTTTCTCTCTAGCTTCAGCCTTGTAGAATGTTCTCTCTCCTCCATTAATGAAGAGCCTAAAAGTTGAAGCTTTAGATTAATTTCATTGAAAGTTTCTTATTCTTTCCTGTTATTATTACTTAATCTTACTTTCTCTCTACTAAATTTCTTCAATGTCCTCACTTTTGTGTAACATCAACCTTCCCCAAATATGGGCTTCATGCATTGGGGGTTGTGGGGAGATTCAGGTTTTGATCTTAATGGATTTGAAAAAATCAATCATCTCTTTACTTGACTTCCCTCTTTTCTCTATTTACTCATCTACACTACTAGGATAGCTTGAGTTGGTACAAACTTGGGGTTTCATGGGTAAAGAGATCATTGAAGGCTTGATGATGATGGTAATGCTTAATCTTAATCATGAGTGGTTGTGAACTCATTGGTAAACTTCTCTCCCTTATCTTTTTATTGCACTTTTCTGGATTAGGCATAATGTAATTCAGAAATTGTTTTTTTTTTTTATTGGGTGATCTTTGAGGATTGTTGGCTGTGTTGATTAGCCAAGTCTAGCCAAGGGTCATGTCAAGGCCGATCCCCTTTTTCTCTGTGCTATGTGTTTTTAGATGCTAGTGAACATTCGCTAGATTAGTGTAGCGCTTACTTGCTTTAAAGAGTCATTTAAGAAGAGTTTGCTAAGTTTGTATGTCAAATGGGTTTAATTAAGTCAAAAATTGAAAACACTCTTACAGTTAAGTCAATCTTAAGTTAATCACCATTCATCCTAGAAGACGACTTCAACTCTTACTCACCACCCGAAAGAACTATAAACGTGGGCAAAAGCCCTGATCCATGAACCCGGTCGGGTTCCTAGCCCAAATAGTGCACTGTCATGAATCCCAAGACTATTCTACTCCAATCCAAAAATAAAATAAAAATAAGATAATAAAAGTGTAAAGTTAAATAATAGAGTCGCTGGTGAGTTTTAGGAGGAACTTACAAACCAAATTCAATTTTTAAAACAAGCGATAAACGAACTGACATCGAAGGGACAATTGGTTCATATGAACCATGAACCGAAGGGATACCAAAAGAGACAATAAGCTTCCTCCAAAAAGGTTTTTGAAAGGCTCCCAAATAACCGTCAGTATGGGTACCATTTAACTCCATAGGCTAGAACCGAGTATTCATATTCAGGTTATGAAGGTATGATGTTGTGATGGAGTGCATACCGTCATTACCGATGGCATCTATTAATCAATATGGAAAATTAAAGTCAAATTACAATTAAAACAACAAGCTTGCAACATATTAGGATCAATTAATTCAAATAATAGAGATCAAAAAATACAATGCTAGTTTGAGGAATAGAATGAAATAATTCAAACATCACAGTGAGTGGGAATAAAACTAACTGAAGATTCTATCTTTACCAAACCTAAAATTGAATAGAATAAAAAGAAAGAAAGTAGAGTGATGAGTGAGGGGAAGATTCAGTTTTGCCCTCAAGATGACCCACTTGATTCACCTGGAAACCTAACAAAAGAATGCGCCTTTAGGGATTGAGCAATCTCTAACTTCTAATGCTAATTAAATTTTATAGCATTCTTTCTCAAATTCTCTCTCTAATTTTTCAGCATTTCTTTAGTGTTTCTCTCCAATTTTCTAACTGTTCACTCAAATTTTCATGGTGATTAACCTTAGGGGGTAGGCCTGTTTTTATAGAGCTCAAAGTAGATGAAGTTGGCTAAGGAAAAAGATTTCTACTTTAACTTCTAGTATGCTTAATCCAAATAGGTAGCCTATTTGGATCAGACTCTACTAAGAAGAGTTAGGTTTGGTCAAAGGAAGGCTAGACATAGGGATTTTCCAAGCAGAACACGATCAGGTTCCTAGTCAAGAACCCAAATGAGTTCTAGGTCGAGTCAAGCCCATTAGGCCCCTACTCCCTTTCTCTTCTTCCTTTTTTTCTTTTTCTTTTTGACTCTGAATTTATTAGGTTATTTTGATGGGCCCTACATGCATAAGTTTGGGCATAATTTTCATCATCAGGCATTTTATAAAGTAAGAAGATGCCATTTTTTTGCATATACAGTAGGGTTATTTCATCAGTATCAATGGAATCACAAGAAGTTTATCAACAAATCAAGGCAACTCAACCAAAGTTCTACATAAAATTTCAAATAAGTACTCAGACAAACCTCTCTAAACCTTAAGTTGAAGTCACAAATCGACCTACACTATATAGCATCAAATTAGTTCAATCTCACAATCAAATTCACCATTACATCCTAAGTTGACTTCACATTAAGAGAGACAAAGAGCAATATATTACCTTTAGAAGTTTGTCACAAACCACTTGATTTCCCACACCCTCTGGATCAATAATACTTGCACCCTTCTTCAAATTCATTTTAATGCCCGATTTCTGGAACACTATACAATGTCATCGAGTTTGTAGGACCAAATTTGACTATTGCTACCCTCTCCTTGCAGTCATTGCAACATTTCAGCAAAGAAAATGGTGACTTCATTTTGAGAGAGTAAAAGTGGAATTGGGTTTGGGGGTTGGGATTTTCTTCTTATTCAATTCATGAAGAGAAGAATGGTGGGAAAGGGAGGAATTAGGGTTACTTTCTAAAAAGAAAAAATAAATGTTGAGTACTTTAACTTAATTGCTGACATGTTAAAAAAGATCAACCACCATAAGCTAGTCAACTAACAACCGTCCACATCTACATAGACACCATCCCTATCATGTTTCCAGTGAATCAGCACCTTCAAAAATAGGTGTTGATTTGTCAAAAGAAATATTCCCAAAGGTTGTGTTGTTGGTGTACAACAAAAAAATGGTTTATTTTCATCAAGTAGTCCCAATAGTTAGATTATTTGCATGTAATTTTCCTTTTTATTTCATATATCTTTTTGCCTTTGTTATAAAGCTAGATAGTTAGGCTCATGTCAAATCCTTTATTATTTGGATGCATATGCAAACCTCTGTGTGTGTGTATGTGTGTATGTATTTACTTGATTCATGAATTTGCTTAAGAACATTTCATGATCATGCAATTTATCAATTCAAGCATGTTCATTATTACGACTTAATTCTTTGCACGGCTTGCTACTCCTATTGACATTATTATAATCAAATAACTAATGCATGATTAGAATAATTAAATATTATTAATTTGAAAGGTATTACATCCTTCTCCCTAGGAAAAAATAGTTTCGTCCTTGAAATGATCGTAATGTATCTTGAAATACATGAACCCAACATACTGTAAATCCCTTATTGGTTTCTCATGCAGTTTTAGAAACCCCTCATTGAACGATATGACTCTAGCTAAGAGTTTAGTCTTAATGCGTGGTTGTTCGGCCTTGTGGTCTATTATTTGCATGGGTTATTTTCCATGTTATGAGATGTCGTATACGAAAATGTGAATAAAATGATATGCTACTCTTATATGGTGCACCTTAATGTAACATTGATTGATGTGTTATTGTTGGTGACATTAAGCAATGTATGTTATATTGTTAACTTGCCTAATATTTTGAAATGTTTGATAACTTATGAACACATTTTACATTCTTTAACACCCATATACTTAAACCATTTTGGTGACAACATTTTTGTAGGTTCGTCATTCGTTACTTAATGCTTTTAAGGTTTCCTATGTCCTCTAAGCGTGCATTCCCATTCTATAACACGTTAGTTTTATGTACATAGTTACAAAACAAAAGTTTTATGTGCATATACTGTTCTAAGCTAAACCAAACTTAATAAGTAGTAGAACTTATTTCTCTTATGGTTTCATTTAGCCAAGACAATGAGCACTCCATGTTTCCTCTACAAATAGCACCTACATTTTGCCTAACTACAATGCTTTGAAATTTTAATACACTAGTCTGTAACGTTTTTTCATACTTTTCTCGCTTTTTCTAATTGCCTTTAAGCTCCAAATGGACATGAATTCTTATCTAAACATCCTAATTCATTATCATTCCTTTTTAATTAAAGATAAGAATCAAGCTTATAGCATTAGTACTTATTTAACATTCCATTGTCACAATTCCCCTAAAAAGCTCCTTTACTTGATTATTTATTTAAGCTCATTTGACACTTCCCTTGAAGATCCATATGTTACAAGTGAACTTCCTTATAGGTTACCTATGATGACTTAAGTAACACTTTGTTATTTTCATATGAATCCTAAGAGTAAATTCATGAATGTTAGATCCCATTGCAAGGGTTTCGGCTCCTTTCGAGAATCTCTTACTTAACGTTCTTCTTTCCATAGAACATTTGTCTATTAGTTGTCCCCTATTTTCCATTTGTATTAGCCAAAGCACATTCACTTCACTTCCTATGTATCTTACTTTCATTGAGTGAGTAGAGTGCTTTATGCTATGAGTCTTACCTTACAAATTATATTATTAATTGCATCTTGTACATCATGCAAAGTCTATCTGAAATCGACTCAGCACACTAGGTGTGATGGGTTTCTTTCTAATCTTTACACACATATATATACAATGTGTATAATTATATATACCCAAGGCTCTCCCATTGTAGTTGACCTTAAATCACTTAGTGAAAGTTGTTTAGTCTCATGTATTCTAGTCGAACCCATTCCTCACAACATCCCTAGGTTTTTAAAGTTAGGCTATCTTATACCTTGTAAACTCGTGATTAGTAAGCATTTTACAAACTCAAACTAACCTTTTATTTCACTACTTTAGCCTCTATTACATGCTTAGTTCTACCAAGGATCACTTTATTCCTTAAGTATCCTACCTGTTCAATCGTTTCCCACATCTCTGTGCTGATTTTCATTTAACCTTCTTGTTTTGTAGGCCATTAGATACAGTTAATAGCATCCCAAGGCATTAAATGAATTAACGTTTCTTCTCAATTGCATAGTTGCTGTATTTTTTTGCCTGATCACACTACCCACTGTTTTAGTAGTTATAACTATGATAATCACCCTCTTGAGGTTACGATGCTTAGAGAATTTAGGACCCCCCAGTGGATTTAAATTAAGTTTCTTTTGTATAGAAGTGGAATAGACATCCTTATTATACTTGTAGAATGAGAAGGGGTGCAATTACCTCAACACTATACCTCAAAACTATACCATTGTCTCATCAATTCATGGCACATATCTATCTTACTATAATAGTGGCTATAATTTTCTACTTTCAACGGTTAGAATCATGATCAAAACTATTACATTCTCCACCTTTTTGTAGAGAAGATTACTTGATTCATATCAGATTATCCAAAATCATGTTGTTTTGGTCAACAAATTGAAGGGAAGCCCATGGAGATCATAACAGTGAACAATAAAAGTCCAAGAGTTATTTTGGGTCTATCTTAGCTCATACCTTGATTCAAATACATAGGTACCACAACTTTCTATACATTTTAGAATAATCCATAACTCGTTCCAGCTAGTCATGGACACCACGTACCTTGAATACAAGATACTTGATCATTCATGGTAATGTAGAGTTTCCCCATACAAAGGCATTCACCCTTCCTCGTTGTAACGACTTTGGTAGACCTAAGGTTAAAATAGCTAGTCATAAGTATCGTTATATTTGTACCATATCCTTAAGTTTTATTTTCCAGTGCCTTTATCTTACCTTCATATAAACTTGTGTCATCTAGTAGAGAATGAACTAGTTCAAGATCAAGTATCCATCCCTTTAGTAGACAATTTTTCCTCAAGGGGCTAAGACTGAAGTACCTTTCAAAGATACCACAAACATTATTTACCATGGATTGCTTCCAGTCATAGCCCTTTGTTTCTATCCTTAATCACCTAATACACATGAGCTCCTTATCTTACATTTATTTTCTTATTATCATTTCACGAAGAGAATGGTTTCATATTTTAGGTTTTCTTTATTTCCATGATGATGAATTTCATTGACAATTTCGTGCCCTTATTGTCTACTATTTGACCCATGAGGACATCCATTCATTTCTAAAATAGCATCACTATCACAACATGGTAGAATTGAGATGAACCCATTAAGAAATCCTTCAAAATTTGAGGGACTTAGATTAACTTTGCAGCTCACATTAGACATCACAACTAGCCTTTTAAAAAAATTTATATTCTATTGTACAGAATATCGGTGTTGATATACTCCTAGTTTGCTTGTTTTTCACATACAAAACAAAGAGAATATGATCCGTTTATAGTCAAATGGGATGGAAAATAATGTTAAATCAAAATTAGATACACCCATAATGATCTTTCTAGATAGTATAGCTTCTTTCTTTTCTTTTAAGTTTGAATAGCCTCCTAGGCTTTTTTTTTTTTTTTACAATGATAAATATAGGCCACTTATTGCCCCCCTATCTTAGGAAAGACCCAACAGGCTAACTAACTCAGGAGAAGGGGGACAAAGCTGCCAGGGCCTAAGGCCCAACCCACCCTCCTCCCCCTCCCTCTTCCAATTAATTGGCAAAAGTAGGTCCCCTCCTAGATTCGAACTTGGGCGAGGAGGGTAGAGCAAAGGAAAGCATGCTAATATGCTATAAATAGATTAGCAAATAGCTTTTTAGGCTAGTAGTGGCGGTTGTTGGAGTTTCACCATCTTCTGTAATCGCAGTCTTTCCCTTCCTCGCTCGTTGTAATCTAGTAGGGTAGTCAGCTAGAAAATAGCTGGCATTACCACACTAGTGTTGTTTACTTATCCCTATCTTACCCTTGGCCGTTGCATGATTATGTCAACCACATTTCACACAAGGGTCTCTTCTAAGGGGTTGTACTTTTGTGCTTTTCAGTTGCAAGAGTGGCTTTCTTGTTGAGTAATCTCTCTAGCCAATTATTCCTCCAATACCTCTGCTTCGTTATTGCTAAATTTAAAGATCTTTGGTTTCGTTTCAACTTGTCCTCTTTCAGTGGCTTCCCCAATGGTTTTTAATTTGAGGAGGATCCAGGTTGTGCTACTAAATGTTTTCCAATATAAGGTGTTGATTCTTTTCCTAATTGATGGATCCTAATGTTACCAGTGGTCATGATTCTCGGGTAACCTTGGATAATTCAATAGGTTTGTTAGTGTTCACTATTGTCAATTAAGTTTAGATCCTTAATTTAGCAAACTATATCAATCACTATCTTTCTGAATGTAGCGATTAAAATTTTAGCATTAAATCTTCTGGAAATTTACCCAAGCGGATTTAAAACCTTGAAATTAGGGGTTAGCTATTTCCCATGAGGTTTTTACATGTCCGCAAGGAAATAGGCTGCAAGGTTATTTCACTTGTGGTTCAGTAGCTCCACTTCCTTGAATATCAACTCTATTTGACGGACCCAATTTCTAAAACCATTGCATCTAAATCACTATTGTAAAATGTTTAGCCTTCCTTTGCTATACTTCTTATGGACTTACTCGACTATGCTATGTTCTCTTATAGGGCATGACTTAGCTATTACGGTACCTTAACCACTTTACGACTCACTAATTCTGGGTTCTTGTTGCTTGTATTTTCAAGGGGAGATTGTTACTGTTGATCTCTTCACTCATTTCATAGAAAAGTAAACTGTAGATAAGCACAGGCTTTTCCTTGCCTCCATCGTTCTCAAAACTAACATTGGATATAGCTCCTTTATTCACAAAGTAAACTATGATATTAAGTAACTCCCTCTCTTTGATATAAAAACACTTACACGCAATTCAACAATCACATTTTTGACCAAGGGTAACGGTCACAGTAATTAACCCACATTAAGTGGGTGGTTACAGAATGGTTGATTGCGTATTAATTATTCTCATTAGCTATTCATCGTCAGTTACAAGCTGCGTCCTGCTATTCATAAGGGGTTTAGGGACCTCATTCGGTATTGGTAGTTCCAAAATAAAAATAGCAGCCCTCACTTTCTCTCCCCTACTCTCATGCTAGCCTCACCATCATTGACGTTCAGGTTTGGGGCATGACAACTACGATGACTCTAGTAGCCACGGTCAATTCTAGTTCAACTATTCGTAGGCAATCACCAAGCAATGAGATCCTACGCTTCTACACTAAGGTACGTCCTTATTCTCCAACAGTGGTATCAGAGCCAAAGTTGTTCAGATTTGACCCCAATTGAATCAATTATAATTCCTATGCGATTAGTTCATTCCGTTTTTAAAATTACGCTATTAAATTGATAAAATGCATGATTTCATATGCTAAATTCAATTTAATAAGTTTAATTTCCCTCCAAACCTAAGAGTCGACCCATACCGTGATTATGCTTAGCATATTTCCTGCAATTATGTAACTTCATCTATGATTAGCGTGTTTTAATGCTACTAATGTGATTGTATTTCATGTTGTATGCTAAGCATTTGTTAAAAGATGATTTCGTACATTAATGTGCTCAATTTCAGATGCCTCGATAAACCCAAACCCTAGACTCATGCCCTCTACCTTCCCCGTCACCACGAACACAAGTCTTCCACCATGACTGGCCAACATAGATTCGGCCTGGACTCACTTTGACCACCACATAAAACTACCGTCGCCTCAGTGGCAGCGATAGCGAGAACTATGTGACGCGTATATGTCACGCGCCATTGATGAATGCCATTTGCGACTTTCTTCTTCCTCCTCAGGCCCTCAACTGACCAATCTACGCACAACTGGTGAGAAAACTTCGAAATCTATTGTCTTAGAAGTGCGTGAGGCCCACATGCCACCGCCTCAGCGGTGCGTTAGTCACGTAGGTCACATCTCCAGACTCGATTTTGACCTATCTAAAAGATGGTAGTCTTGAATCTTACCCGGGAAGCATGTATCAGAGGCTATGGCCCATCAGCGGTGGTGTATGGATAGCAGTATCATCCCTTGGGTGGTTCTTGGCTGGAGGTGCCGATGACCGAGAGTAGAAACAATGGCGGGGGGAACGGGTCTGATCGTTTGCCGGCATTGGGCGAGGTAGGGGGTTGTCCATAGCCGAGGCAAAGTAGGGGCTCAGGGATCCATTTTCGAGCTAGAGAGAGGGCAGAAGATATAGAAGGCTTTAGATAGTAAGAAAGGGTTTAGTGAGGCGACATAGGGAGGGGGTTAAGAAAAAAGGGTTTCGAGGCCAGGATCGAATGTTTATTTATTCTGGGCCAACCTCTCCTGTGTTTTTTTTGGGTTTATTTATTTCCTAGCTCAATTATTTATTCTCAATTATTTATTCTTTTTGAATATGATTTAGTTCATGCTTATGCTTAATTTTATGAATATGTTTCATGAATTTGATTTTATAAAGTTTTGGTATACAATTGAGCAACTGTTTATGAATACATGTCATGCCATTATTGGTATATATAAGGCATGTGATCAGCATTTATGGATTCGTTTCATAAAATTTAAAGGGGCAATATTATATGTTTGCGTCTTGCATAATATTTTGTGAGTGTTATTTTGATACGTTTCATATAACAAGTTAAATTGCATAAATGTGTTTTAGACTAATTATTTAATTAAATAACATGTCATGAATTCATTTCATAAAACTATAATAATTATATAAATGTGTTTCATATAATTATTTGCTACTCACATATGAATAAGTTTCATAAGTTATGTTTATAAGTTACAGATATGTTTCAATTGTTGATATGAATATGTTTCATAATATAAGGAATATGCATTATATGATACTATTTGAATGCATTTCATGTTATTTAATGTGTATGATGTGTAATTATTATAGAATGCGTTTCATGTTATTTAAATTTGAAATATTATATAGATGTCTTCTATATAATTTCTTGTGATCTATATGTGAATATGTTTCATGTTAATCATGAATTAGTAGTGTTATATAAATGCGTTTCATATATATATATATATATATACAAACTACATGAATTGTTGTAAATTTGCTAGATTGTGTTAGCAACATCACCCTGCCCAAATTAGTGAATATGAATTTGTTTCATGGGTCATGTTATTTAGTAGCGTTTTATGAATTCATTTCATCAAATTAAATTTGTGATATTATAAATGCGTTTTACAATTCGCGAGTGACATTTGAATAAGTCTGATGTTATTATCAATTGTATAAATGTGTTTGATATAGTGTTCTTGGGCTTTAATGAACTTTTTTTTGTAACATGTTATTTTTCAAATATGTTTCGCAATAAAATATTCATTTTATTATATAAATATATTTTATGTAATAATCTCAATTTTATGGTTGATATGTCACTGATAAAGTTTTAATTGACATATTTGTAGTTATATAAATTTGTTTTCTATAATGATGAAACTTCATGTAAATTTGTTTTACATGATTAAAATGAATATCTTTGTGATATTTCTAGAATGTTAATTACTTTAACCATAATGTTCTCCATAAATTTTGTTTTATGGAAAAATGTAATAATTAAATTAGAAAACTTCTAATTTATATTCGTATGTGATGATTATGAGCTCAGCAAAATTTTCGATCATGCGACATGAATGATGGAGTTTTTGATAATTTAATTATTTGAAAATATGTTTAACGTCCATCTTTTAAAATAGATACTTTTAGATGGCAATTAACATACGGTTGGTAATTTGTTTACCAATGAAAAGCTTGATAATGCTGACTGTGATGTAAAGTATCAGAAGATTCAATTTTTTCTGAACGAGCATGAAATGTTAGAACACTTGTGAGGCTCTAGGTCTCCTAGAATGGCAAAGATGATACTGCTAGTGAGCAGTACTGAGAAAACTTAAAAACATACCAAAAATAGTTCGAGATTGGATCGATCAACATGCTATACTTTGTCGTATTAAGTTAATAACGATCTAGTAAGGGAATTGAAAGTTATCCCACTCTTAGTATATGTGGGATTAACTTAGCATTAGGTTCATCGAGATTCATTTCCTCTTAAAGTTCCGGACCTAAGGTTGTCATTGCGAAAAGGAAAAAGGACAAGGGAAAGAAAGAGACGCATACAGCACGTGTGAAGTGTTATAGTTGTGAAAGAGGTACCCTAAGGTCAGGGTTGTCCAAAGCATATTACAGTACCTTCCTTCACAGTTGTTCCTGAATAACTTGTGAGCTCCTGAGCATTAGTTGCCTATTATGGTTTGTAGAGGATTGTAGACACAGGAACAATCAAGACTAATTTTGTGAAGTCCCATTGCCATCTTATGGGTTCACAAACTGTTATTTTAGGTAACTATGTTGAAAAAGATGTCCTTCAAATAAGGACATATCTCCATAAAGAGAATGTGCTGCTTTTTTACAACGCTCTCTATGTACCTGGGATGCAATGTTCCCTTGTGTCTTTTGTTTATGAAATTAGTTTTCATTTAGATGTCTTATATGTCATATACAATGGCAATTTATTTGGCCATGTGACATTGAAAGGTGTTTTCAATGTTTGGTTGAAACAAGACCTCTTCCATCTTTATCTCTTTTTCGACTCTGTTTTGAGTGGTGCTCCGCAAGCTAACTAAACATGGTATGTTAAGACCGACTCATTAGGGTTAAGTTGCCCATGTGTGAGTCAAGCTTAGCTAGTAGAGAACATATAAAGTCTTTTATTAAGGGTTCGAGGGCATTGAATCCCTTACTAATTCATTCACTCTAGATGTCTATAGGCTTATGAATGTAAAAGCGTATCGTGGAGTGATATATTATTTGTGATATAGGTATGTGTACATATTATCTCGCCACTATTAGGTACTTGATATGTTCATACATTCTAAAGTAGTAGTAGGACTCAACTGAAATGAAATATTAAAACTTTTCAAACTAACTGAGATCGTGAATGTCTTCTTCATGAAATGAATTCCGGCAATATCGATTTTCTTGAGGATAAGTTCACAAACTTTTGGTGACATTTAAAAAGGACCTGAATTTGTGTGAGTTACAAGAAGACCTTCAACCATCTCTCAACAAGGGGGGAGGATTTGAGTTGTCACTCAATCACCGAGGACGGTACACCTTTCTTCTTTGATAGGAATGGTGAAGATTTATCTGTTAACAAGGATGAGATTTATCCTCAATCTCTAAAAGTTAAGGAGAGTTGGCCTGAGAATGAGGTTTATCCTCAATCTCCCATTCCTGAATATTCAGTTAGTCCACACGTTCAGGACCCCACCTCTATAGTGGGAGTAATTTTCTCTCCGTACTCAGGGTCCAATACCTCTTAGAGAAAGGGGGAAGGATTTCCACATGGGTAGACAAATAATGAAGGTTTCCAGGATCCAAAGGAGTAGGCATGGAAGAATTCCTTGACTATATTTCTATATTGAAGAGGAAGTATTCCTGTGCACTTCATTGGAAGTTGAGGATTGATTTATGAAATCACAAAGAGTGGATCGATGCCAAGAGGGATGAGATGGACTCAATGGCAAGAAAAAGGTTTGAGAACTCATTGATCCTTCTCCCCTACACAAGTTTATAAAAAAACAAATGAGTTTTCAAGATAAAACGTCATGTGAATGGTTTGATCGATAAGTTTAGGCCCAGCTATTCCTAGCACTGATTGCCCGCTTGGACATAGCATTTGAAGGACGTAAGATTGCTCTCCTCAAGGGTGACCTGAAGGAATATATTTATATGGACCAACCCATTGGTTTTGTATCGAAGGGACAAGAGGACAAGATGTGTCATTTTAAAAGGTCCATATATGGTGTTAAGCAATCTTACAGATCTTGGTACTTTAGATTCCATGAAGCCATAACTTAGTTTGGCTTATCCATGGTTTCAGAAGACCATCATGTGTATATCAAAAGCTCAAAATGGGGGATTATGTTTCTTACCATGTACATTAATGACATACTACTGGTTGGGAACAACTTGGAGTTGATTCAAGCCACTTAAAAATGGTTGTCCTATGTCTTTGAGATGCAAGACATGGGTGATGGTAGGTATGTCCTAGTAGTGAAAATAATTCAAAATCGTCCCAAGATGTATGCATAAAAAGGTCTTGGAATGATTTTGGATGTATAATTGCAAACCCGTAGATACTCCAATTGAGAAGCGTCTAACCTTGAGTCTTGATCATTGCCCTAAAACGGATGATGAAATAGAGACAATAAATAATGGCCCTTGCAATAGTGTCATAAGAAGCTCAATGTAGGCCATGTTATGTACATTGCCTGACATTTGCTTTGCGATTGATTTGGTATGTTGTTATCAAAGTAACCTAGGACTTGCTGATTAGCAAGTCATCAAAAGAACTAAGTGTAACCTTCAAGGTATTGCTAACTTAGTCTTTTGCTATCAAGGAGGAGATCTCAAATTGAGAGGATACTCAAATGTCAATTGGGGTGATAATCTGAAAGAGTCTAGGTCAATCTTAGGGCATACCTTCACCTTGTTTGGGAGAGCAGTGTCATGATGCAGTAAAAGCAAAACTGCACAACAATGTCAGCTATGGATGTAGATTGTGCATCTTGTTACCATAGGGACAAATAAAAAACATCGCCATTAGGTATATATATACACTAACAAGGTGATTATGTTCCCTTGACTAAACTTATTCCTAATGATGTGTTTAAAGCTCATTTGTTAAGTTTAGGAATTCGTAAGGTTTAATGCTTACATGTGTCTTGTTATGTGATGGACATGTTTTCTTTGTAAATGAGCAAAATGCTCATGATTTATTGTTGCATGTTAGGCATATTGAAATGTCACAGGCTTCTGATTGGCCATGTCTCACAGGCAATCACTGTGACGCTTGAATAGCGGGCAGAGGATGAGACTGAATCATATTAGCACTAGGTGTACAATATTGATTACTCACACCGGAAGTGTATGAGTAAAATGAATGCAGTCACCTTAGTGAGTTTAAGATGAGACTCGAAGGAGTTGAGTATGAAATAAGATTTCATATTGAAGCCTTAAAAGCCGAATCTTAAATGTCAAGATTAATATTCAGTATGTTGATCTAGTGGCTCAAGTTAGATTTATGAATGAAAATCTAGACTAATGATTCATAAGGCATAAAGAATGACATACCTAGCTCAGTAGGAAGTATGCAATGACACACATCTCATACTATGTATGCTTATAAGACGACCTATACATGGAGTGACAATTGACTTCCTTATCTCTTGCTATTGTGTAACCATATGGACGATGACCCTTTGACTTAAAGCTACGATATGAAGTTGAAGCTTAATAATGCTAGTTAATGTATTTCTTAAGGGCCATAATGTATACAGTTCAGCAAGAACGCGTTAGGAAAGTAGTTAAGCTGAGATGAAATTTCATGAGTGTTTAAGAAAAAATATATCCATCATCACCGTATCAGCCCGAGCAATTATGTTGAGTATATAATCATATGATATATCATATGGCATAGAGAGAGAATGTACGCCACTGGTGATGTTGAGGATGATTTGGGATATCGTATCTTATGAAAGTGTTATGTTAGTTTGATGGTGACTTAATATAACACTATTGGCTACTTTCTAGGTGCATGCCCCATTTCCAGTATGAGGCATGAAGAGATTAGTTGAGAGAGAAAAGCGTAACCTCTGGTTTATGTGACTGAGGGGCAACTATTGACCAAGTGAAATGATCGTATTAATTAACCAACATTAGGGGGGTGGTTACAAAATGTTTAAGTACATATTAATCATTTCTATTAACTATTCATTGTCAGTTACAAGCTGCGTGCTGCTATTTATAAGAGGTTTGAGGACCTCATTCGGTATTGGTAGCACCTAACCAAAACAGCAACCCTCACTCTCTCTCCCCTGCTCTTATGCTAGCCTCACCAACATTTAGGTTCAGGTTTAGGGTGTGACAACTATGGTGGCTCTAGCTATCATCAATCCTAGTTCAACTATTCGTGGGCAATCACCGAGCAATGAGATTCTATGCTTCTGCACTAAGGCACATCCTTATTTTCCAACACGCATGATAAATAACGAGATATATGTTTACTTACTAAAATTAATCACCTAATGAAGACCACCAAAAGGTCAACCACAATGCCTAAATGAGATTAGCTTTATCATCTTATCAGTCATTCTACTGTACGCATAAACATGTCTACTTACAATCACACAACAACTCATGACTTACTGACTTACATAATTCGTATAAATTTATTCCTATGGACATATGCAGACGACTAACACATATTCTTTTGTTTCCCTTTATCCATTTTTTAATAAAAAAATCATTTTGGTATTTTTCTATTTGATAACGTAAGTCGCATACTGCCCCCTCTATCATCATACAAAAACCGTAACCCACCCACCAAAAAAAAAAAAAAAAAAACACTTTGTTGGCTCCCGGTACTTGTGAGTGGAGTTTTATTCTGACTTTGATACCACTTTTGTAGCATCCTCAACTTGATATGCATATGATTAGTGAAGTAGCAATTAATTAAGCACAAGGTGATAGTGGAACATTTGCAAACCTGGGTTATCACGACCATCTCTTTAATGAGACAAGGCTAAAAGATGTCAAACACATCGAGTACAAACAAACGTGTCACTTAGACGAAACGTTTCTGCTAAATACATTGCTTTTAAGCTTCTAACTTAATAAACAAAATTTTCATAAAATGATGGCAGGGAAGCACTTTTTTTTAAGCATGTCATTGTTCAATGCTTTAAAGTCAGACCATATTAGAAAATTTTAAGTTTGTTCAAAGAGTAACCAGAATGTTAAAATGAACCTCTACAATCCTTAATGTTTCCAAAGCACCCAACAATCTAGAACAAAAAAGCATGGAATGAGAACATTAGATGGTCTTACCATGCTATAAGTAGAGTCGTAGCTAACTCCAAAATTCCATTAGATAGCATCATGAGCTGAGAAATATTAACGATGTGGACCTACTTTTTTGCTTTTCTATGAATACTACATGTAATGCACGTGTAGTTTGTCTCTTCGTGACAAAAAAATTTTAAAAATCAGGGAGAATGATGAGCTTTGATTCCAATACGTTACCCTTATATATTAGAATCAAATAAAAAGAGCCAAGGGAGCGTGTGCATATCTTAAACCAGCTTCCAATCATATGCGGTAAATTAAACTTAATAATCAATGACAGCAAGTCATTTTTATTATCCAAGCTTAGGACATAAAAGGTGAATTAGTATGTCACTACTACTTTTGAATTTGGAGATCTCTACTTGACTTATACGTTCTGATGATCCATTCGACAGTCAGGACTAGACAGTAATCAATAATCACTAATTGGTGATCGATGGTAAGCATTGGTAGCAGCCCATGTTGTCCAAGTGTCCTTGGGTCAACAAACTTAAGAATATTGTTATACATCATCGTCATAACATGGAGTGGGTCCTAGGATGGCCAAAACATGATAAAATTGTTAAGCATGCTTCATGAATGCAACACAATTTTTACTTGTATTGCAAGGGTACAAGCAATAATTACCTTAGGAGTTGTTTGCGTCTTTTAAACTTTGGCTTTTAGCCCTTCTGTTCACAAGCCTTTGATTTTTGCTTCTATCTTTATGACTAATATAATCATTACTTCTTCTTACCTTAATGAATGATATTTTCTTTAATCTTATTAAATTATATTTAGATAATATTTGTACTTTTTCATATTTCTATACTATGTCCCATGTTTACCACACTAGTAGATCGATGACGATGGTTCATGGCTTAGTGCTACATTTTGTTTGCTACTTAGGAACCCATACTCTCATTTAAGATCAACAAATAATTCTTATGAATTTGGTAGAAGCTTTAAAAAAAAATCCAATTCCCATGCTAGTTCCTCTTAATGTTATCTTCCCAATTATGTAGTGCCTTTTGACTTAAAGATGGCCAAACTGCTAATAACAACTTAAGTTAAATTTCATTAGATTCTTATTTTTTTCATAAAATTTGTTATTCCATCTTTCATTATACAATTTTTCCTTATGGATGTAATTAGCCCCCAGCCCATTTGCTTTACATTAATGTCAAAATAAACATTACTCATACCATAATCCTCAAGCACTTGACTTACCTAAACAAGATGGTTCTCGTGGTAATGATTAGCTCATTCAGTTCCGCTTGGCATATCAAGTGGCCAGAACTTCCTCGTAAGTTAATCAATTATATTGGTACATATATAGCCAATCATCGAAGTGAATTATCCCACTTTGGTAAACCAAGTTTGTGTATCCAATTGTTCTTTTTATCTAATACAAGTACCATTTAATTAAAAAGCTCATTTTATCAAACAAACCTAAGAGTTCTTATGTTATTGAATACTTGTTTTGAATAATCAATTAAGCAAACCTCGAAATCCTCACATTATCCACTAATACATCAATATTTATCAAGCCTCAAGTAAGCAGACTTTAATTATGCAATTTTCATACTATTCACAATGCTTTACGCCATGTGAGCTGAAATTTCTTCTAAATATCAACATACAAGATGTCACTTATCTCACATAATAGCAATTTACCACACAAAGGTCAAACAAGATGATCAAGAATTTGTCCAACATTAAGAAGTAATCAATATAGTCACCCAATTCAATCCTTAATCAAATATTAACCTCAGTTTTCGTATTCAAGAATACCTGAGATCTTCCTATACTCAGCTAATGCCTATTTACACATTAAGTTTCATGAAAACATTACTTCCCATAAATTAATTAGCCTAAATTTGTAATAGCATCTAATTACATTTTCATTGGTCAACCATGCACCATGAACCTTAACCCTTAGTTCAACTTTCAACACCACTAAGCACACACAATTACCCAAGACATTGAACATTGCTTGTAGAATAATACTAGATTTTAACATAATTTAGACAAAGAACTTTATGAAAATATGAAATCATAAAGTTTGGATTTAGAATAAAATGGAGTTCAAAGAGTACACCTTTGGGGATAGCAATGACCAAAGTTGGTGAAAGTGATGGCTGAAAGTGGTGGCAGCTAGCTATTTCCAATAATCCAAATCAGACAGCTTGGGACTAGTGTGGCAACAATAGGTGGTGGACCAGCAACAGAGGCATCCTGAAGCATGCTGGTGGTCGGTGGTGAGAAGAGGAGAACATAAAAAGCGAGGGAAATGTTTGAGACCTTTGAGATTTGAAGTTGTGGGCTTAACATGCCATTTTGAAGATCAAAAAAGATAACTGATTCGCCTTTCTTTAATTGTTTAGCCACCTTCTTTTTCTTTTTCAATTTTTTTCAGGACTTGTCACATTAAATCTTGTTCATATCTTTTTCCTAGCTTGCGCCCCATAGTCAAATTATAAACCATACCTTCGGCAAAGTATTATTAGTCTTTAGTTTTATTGCATCACACATTATTTTCCCTTAAGTCATTAAGCAAAGTAGCTAGGATCGGGTCGAATCTTATACTATTCAGATGCATATGCAAACCTATATATGTGTGTGAGTGGGTCGAGGTGCGTGTGCACACATGCACCCTTGTGTGTGTACATATGTATACGTACATGCATACGTTATGTACTTATGTATCTATCAATATACATATATATATATATATATATATATGTATATCTATACATATATATATGTGTGCGTGTATACATATATATATACACGTAAATATACACACATATATACATATATATATATATATATATATATATATATATATATATATATATATATATATATATACATATATATATATATATATATATATATATATATATATATATATATATATATATATATATGTGTGTGTGTGTATATATATATATATAGTATGTATGTATTTATGTATATATATTTATATATATATATATATATGTGTGTGTGTGTGTGTGTGTGTGTGTAAATGTATGCAGGTACATATATACACACACACACACACACACACACATATATATATATATACATATATATATTATATATATATATATATATATATATATATATATATATATATATGTATACATATATATATATATATATATATTTTTATATATATGTACACATACATATACATAAATATATTTTTATATATATACATATACATATATTTACATATATGTATATGCATATATATGTGCATATATATACATATATATATTTATACATTATATATATATATATACACACACACATATTACGTATATCTAAAAAAAAGACCAAATAAAGACGGAATCAGCGACGGAATAAGGCTTATCAGTGACGGAATTGAGGACAGAAGACAGATGTCGGATTTTCGCTCGTCGCTGAGCAGCTGGCGACGGAATTTGGAAATTCCATCGCAGTGAACGACGGAATTAGCGATGGATATTGCGACATACTTTTTGTTAGCGGGGAAAAATTGGTGAGGCGAGGAGCAACGGAATTGCCAATCTACTGCCATGAGCGACAAAAATAGCGATGGAATTTCTGTCACTGATGGCGACGGATTGGCAATTCTATCGCTACCTTCTGTGCCCCAAAAAAATATATATTCCGTTTCGTTGCCAGTCTATCGCTAAGTTTCTAATTTTTTTAAAAAATAACAACCCTTGTTTTTTATTGTATCTCTTAATATATACATTTGAATCCCTGCAAGAAATTTACAAGCAATTTGCACTTAATCAACATCCAATGACTTCAAATATGGTTTCATTCGAAGCGTTCTCAACAATTTCAAGCCACACAAAGGTAGAATATCACATCCAAAGCAACACTTCTAACGGAAGGTTTTGAATTCACAAAGCATAAGCCCCAAATAAAGTCTCTACATATTACAAACTACAGATCCAATCAAACCAGAAGTTGCTAGTAATTAAAAGTAACGTTATATTTGCAGAAGAAGGAGAAGCAGGTGTCGAATGGGAGGGGAATGAAATAAGCACCAAGGGGAGGAGTAGGAAATAAACACCAGTGGTAGGGGAAGCAAGCAGGAAGATATGTACTCCATGAAGAACCAAGCAGCAGAGCCACAAGTTGAGGGAAAACTGTAACCAACTCAATCACCAAGATAATGATCATCCTCTTCCTCTTCCTCTTCCTCATCCTCGTCCTCATTATGTTGCGAATGATGAGCAAATGCTAGTTGAGATCCCGAGCCATAAACTTGTTGCATTTGGAAGAAAGCTTAGAGGCACTGATTGATGCTCATCATTTGTTGGCTCAGTTGTTGGTTACTTTGAATGAGCAATTTGTTGGATTCCTCCAGTTGCTTACATTTCTCCATAAGCAACCGGTAGCTTTCAGCTTGTGAAGTTAGCTCACCCCCAAGTTGGTTATTACACCCTTTAAGTCATTGAGCTCTTGTTGCGATGGCATATAATCGATACCTGTTGACATGCATTTAAGTGAAGTATGCATTAGTATTGCAATTAAGTAAATTCATCGTAAAACCATGCTCATTGAAACTTTAATATGAAAACTGTACCGGCTCTTTGAGTGGGGCTGAAGTAACCGGATTCTCTAATGTTGACAGCCTCATTGCCAATGCCATAAATACGACCCTTCTTGTTCTTGTACGTCTTCATCCATAACTTATTTGGGTTTGGAAGCGGCTGGTTTGGATCTTGAGAAGCACCATCCCGATCCCTTAAGAGTTGATAACATCTTGGAAATCACGTTCAAAGGATTCCTACAATACCGTAACATGCACAAGAAATCATGTATATTATAATTAATGAAAGTAAAGTATACAAGTTCATGTTGAACTACCAATAAAGATTAAGAATAGCTAATTGCTTGCATATGCTTGTTCTGATTCAACCCAAGGGGCATCTTCTTTACCATGAAGTTTGTGAGTGCGGCTGAATAATTCAACAATCGCGGGCTCCATCCCAAGTTGTTCCCTCTATGTACATGACAGAAAGAACGATGTCAACCATAAGCCAAACTACAATATTGAAGTTAAAGAAATACATAGCAAAATTATTTACCAGACGCCGTCTATGCTCATGCATAGGGATAGAGCCACATGTATGAAGAGATGGGCCACCAGTTTTTAGAGTACCCAGTCGGTTCTTCTGGGCCGTTTCATGCAATTTCTTGTAATGTTCATTCGCCCAGTGCTGTTGGGGTCCCTCCCATTGAGCATCACCGAGCTAAACAGGCTTCTTGTTATGGTTCCTTGCTCTGCCAAGGAAGTCTCTCAAGCATGCATTGCTTCGGTTTTCAAAATTCCTTCTTATACGGTCCTCATGGATCGGATCCCAAGTAAACCACTTATGTAATTATGAAAACAACAAACACATCAAATAATACAATAGTAATTTATCACGTTCACACAAACTGTTAATATGTAGTTACTATAGTTGCCTTGAATTCTCCAAACCACAAATCGCATACTGGTTTGGGCACTTTACCCCAAGTAGGCTAAGCTCCGTCATATTTGCTTTGAAATATGACCGAAATCCTACTAGCAGCACCATCATTAGGGAGAAACCTAATTGAACATAAGACATCAAATTGATTACTTGTGATGCAAAATTCATGTAGTAGTTCATAACATATAATAATTAAAGGCTACCCATTACTATCTGGCTCAATCCAAGTCTTTGCTCGAGTGCTCCTATGACTGGATTGTGCTTCACTTGCACCATTTGCAATATTGTTGTGAGACTGGTTTATGTTAAGGTTAATAGGTTAGAGAGTAGGCTGCACGGTGTTTACAAAATGGGGATTTGGAGGAATGTTGTAGGCAAATTGGTCGTACATGGTGCTTTGGTTAGGAATGTATGAGGTCTGATGATGGAAAGCCCCAAATGGGGGAAGCATTGGTCCTGAAATACCTGGTATGTAAGCAGCCATTGTGGCTCCTGGGTGAACTGGGGTATGAGGTACCTAGGGGGGAAGATGGATCAATATCTATTGCGTTCGAATCTACGGCAGAGCTCCTACGCCCTCGTCCTCTACCTCGAGTGGAGGACTTCCGTCGATGAGAACCGGAATCATAACTGAAATATGTGACAACAAATGTAAGTATAAATATATAATAATTGCACATATCAACCGTTTATTCAGACATCATAATAGGCACGTAGGTAACACATATTTTACAAAATTTATTCATACAATAAAAGTAAAGTCACAACTAATACTTTGACATGCAAAGTACTAAAACACATAAGAACTCATAAGCACTCAATCATCTGCATCATCATCATCATTGTCATCGTCATCGTCATCATCATCATACAAATGCAAATTTTCTTCTGCTTCATCTGTTTCATTGCCGTCATCCTACTCGCCCCCTTCTTCACCCTCATCATTCTCTACCTCATCTATCTCGTCATTACCCTAAATGAACGAAAATCCCATTTCATCATTAACCTCTTCCAGTCGTGCACTTTCATTCACTAATGATGTAGGGATGGCGTCATTCACAGGTTCAACGATTGTCGTCATGCCCGATTGTGCGTAGGCAGTAGGTAGAGTATACTGCTTATCTACTCTCGCCCTTGGTTGGGTTAGTAGAACAATAAGGTAATTAGCCCTATCCCTTGAGCGATCTGCATGTGGCATGAAGTGTACTTGTGATGCGGTATTTGGGAAGATAAATGGGTCGTACTTTCGGGACCTCCTTGTATGGTGGACCTCAATAAGTTTGCTTGGTTTATGAGATCGTGTCCCACGATTCAATATGGGATCGAACCACTCACAACTGAAAAACACACATTATTTAAGTGGTTCACTTATGTACTCAATTTGGATAATATCCTTCAGTATACCATAATAATCATTTTCAATATCGCCTTCCCCGTACCACAAACACCAACACCACAATTATACGTTCTCTTCCGGACGCTGCTAGCTTCTGTGTGGAATTTGAATTCATTTACTCTATATGCCGTCCACATCAACACATACCGATTTGGCTTCGCAGTCAATTATGTCAAGTAGCAATGTTTGTCAAGCTCGAATAGTTGAATGTAAGGCACCTAAGGTGACATAACATGTGGTTTTAGTTAATATAATGCATCTAATTAATTGTTATGTTAAAATTATGAATAAATGAGTTGTAATACTTACATTCTTACTAAACCAATCTGCAAAATGAGTTTCGATGATGGTGTCAACATCAGCATTGCAGACATTGGGACGTGCAATTCTGACTTGTTCTGTGAAAATTCTGTCACATTTTATGAAGCCTATTAATATACTTACGCTCTCAATGATAAACTCGATTGCAAGTTAAGATACCACTCACCCTATATAAGGTTTTACTTCATCACAATTTAACAGCCCGTAAAGATGGGCAGCAACATATTCGACATCTGTGAGATACCTTGATCTTTCCCTACCAATAGCGGTCCCTTGCAGTTCAAACACAGACAAAGTTAGGAAATGATTAATATGGTCATCGCCATCCTCATTTCTCCTACATCTAGTGCACATAGAGGGCACATTAGAGCCGAAGTAATAGGAGGCGAAAAATGTCCTCTCAGCTTCTAGGTATGCTTCTGTGATTGAACCTAACAAATTCACAATAAAGACACACTTGTTGCTTCATCTTTTTCTTCAATCGTCCAAAGAACCTAACAAATTCACAATTGTATTCACTTCTAAGTGATTCCACATATAAGAATTGAGATAAGGTTTCATCGATTATAGTATACTTTACCTTTCAAATGGATACATCCATCGGTATTGTACTGGACTACCAAGTTGAGCCTTTTCTGCCAAATGCTCTGGCAGGTGCTCCATTACATTGAAAAAGCTAGAAGGGAAAATGGTCTCTAACTTACACAAAGTGATGACAATGTTGTGATGCATTTCCTCAAGCATATTCTCTCGAAATGTTGTTGAGCATAAGTTCTTGAAGAACTGACTTATCTCAATAAGAGGTTTCAAGACATCATCTGGGAGCGCACCAAACACAATGGGTAAAAGAGTCTCCATGAACACATGACAATCATGAATTTTTATGTTGCTGAACTTTGCCTCATTAGGGTCCACGATATTCCTCAAATTAGAGCAATATCCATCAGGCATTTGAAGCTCCTTTACCCATTCACACAACACTCTTTGTTTATCCACAGGAGGTATGAACTTCACTTTTGGTTTAACCGGCTTACCACTTGGGCCTGGATGTAAATGTAACTCTGGTCGATCACATACTTCTACAACATCCATTCTTAATTTGGCATTGTCTTTTGTTTTCCCATAGACATCCATTATAGTGTTAATAATATTTTCGAAGAAGTCCTTTTCAATGTACATCACATCCAAATTATGCCAGAGTAATTGGTGTTGCCAATAAGGCAACTCCCAAAATATGCTCTTCTTTGTACAGTTGTGCTCATTTTCCTTAAATCCTAGTATGACAAAGTCATCATTTGTAGCTACTTTTGGGTAATCTTCCACCTCGGCATAAAGTTTTTCCCCAAATAGGCGGCGAGGAAGACCCCCTGTAACAATTCTGCCTTTCCTAAATGTTGTTCTATTTCTTCTAAACGTATGATTTCTTGGCAGAAAACACCGATGATAATCGAACCATGAGAATTTGCTTCCATTTCTCAATCTCAAACCCTTTTGCTGTTTCATACATACAGGACATGTCAATTTGCCATTAGTACTCCACCCAGGTAACATTCCATATGTAGGGAAATCATTGATGGTCCACATAAGTGCAGCCTTAGTCTGAAATGTATGCCCCATAGAAATGTCATAAGTCTCAACTCCAACTTCCCACAACTCTTTTAACTCATCAACAAGAGGTTATAAATATACATCTATCTTGTTCTTGGGATTTTTGGGGCTAGGGATTACACAAGTCAAGAACATAAATGGTGTGGTCATACACATTTCAACGGGCAGGTTATAAGGTGTAACTACCACCGGCCAAATGGAGTATGATCTTGAAGAAAAGTGTAAGGATTAAATCCATCAGCACATAAACCATGCCTCACATTCCAAGGCTCTGCAGCAAATTCAGAGTACTTGGTATCGAAATGTTTCCATGCTGCCCCATCTGATGGATGATATAAAACACCGTCCTCACGCCGATATTCATAATGCCATCTCATATGCTCTGCTGTACTTCTTGATGCATATAACCTCTACAGTCGAGGTTTTAACGGCAAGTAATGCATCCTTAAGTGTGGTAATGGATTCTGATTGCTTTGTTGTGACCTTTGCCTCTTCCATCTTAAATGCCCACAAAACTTGCACGCATCCAGGTTTACGTCCTCCATATAAAATAACATGCAATCTTTCCGGCAACAATCAATTTGGACCACATCGTTGCCGAGATCTTTAACAACCTTCTTCATTTGCCTATAGTTGTTTGGCACGCGGTTGCTAGGTGGACACATCTCTTTCATTAATTAAACAATTTTATTGAAATAATTTTGTGGCATGTTATAATCAGATTTGATACTCAACAGTCTCACCGCAACAGAGAGCTCACTGTGAGCGGAACAACCATCATATAAGGGTTCTTGAGCAGCTTGAATCATATTATAAAATGGTTCTTAGCAAGTGCTTGACCCCTTTTTCCTTACATTTTGATTTGCTATTACAG